>JAUMHI010000001.1:382035-394772 GCA_032359435.1 Enteromius unitaeniatus | reverse complement strand
TCTCATGTCCTGTGCAGCCATATGAGGAGTTCATTCATTATTTAATCGGAAGGACCAAATTTCTTTAAGTCTTTCAACATATACTTAAACATATGACATGCATAACATGCAGTTAAACACAGGGTAGGTAATTATGTTAAATAAAATGGTTATGTTGTTGAAAAGTCTTCACATCCTAAATAAACTACTCTCCCTTTAAATGTTTGAAATTGTCTGGATGTAAGTATATTCAAGTCTATCTATTATATTCTGAATGTACTTTTTTTCACAAGGGTCTGAATCTAAACGGCTTGTGAATAAAGAATTTTTATAATACTTTAATGTAGTTTTGCTTATTGTTTGTGAATATTTGTATAATGTAAAATGAATAAATGTAATTTGTTTATTTATTTGGCAGTAAAACGCACACTTGTGGCAGAACAAAATTAAAATATGGAGGGTTTCACAGACTGTAACTGAAAGAAAGACAGAAATTCACTTCCATCAGACATGTCTGAGCCTAGGGCCTAATTAAACATCAAACCCTATCACTCCAATGGGCGTAAGTTGCTCTCCATCAACCTGACGCAAAAAGTGTGCAACCCCTACGAGAACACATACTAGCACGCATACACATGCAATAACCATCCCCTCACTCGAACCTGACACCCAGTCACACATGCATCCCTTCAAAACTCAGCTTCAAAGCATATCACTGATACCTCCTTTCCCTTCTCACAAATAAATATGCAGGGAGGCCTCCTGCAAGCCATCACATCAATAGCAGCAGGACGGAGAGAGTGAAAGAAGAGAAGCATGTGATGAGGGAGTTTAAACCAAGATCATTGTGCACAAGAGCTGACAGGGATGCGATAGCACTGACGCCCTCTGCATCTGAAGGACAGCCTTTGTGTGGAAGTTTGAAATTCACTCTGCATCAAGGCCGGAATTAAATATAATTTTTAATTAAAGTCCGCCACGTGGCTGATTGTTAGATGAAATTTTATGAAAGACATGAAAACGTGAAAAAAGTGCACACTATCAATAAAGAGTGATCTGTTTTCTCACAAAGTCTGTCAGAAAAAAACAATATTGTAGATTATTATTACAATTTACAGTTCTTTCTAAAATGTATTTCTGTAATGCTAAAGAAATTGTTAAATTAAAAAGTTAATCTAAGATGCTGTTTTGATGCTAAACACATTTTATTTTTGTTGGAAAAATCCCTCCTTCAGGGAACGTGGGTTACCTACGTAACCTTAGACGTTCCCCTTCAGTCGAGTTCACTCCGACGTTACATATGGGAACAGACCTGTGGAAAAGGCCACGACCCTGAGGCCGCGTTACGCGGAGACACTGGTGCTGACAGGCATGCAAGTGTGTCAACAGGAGAGTAAAATCACCCTTTTACACAATTTTTGCCTGCAGAAAAATATACTATTTTGGAATGTGTATGTATATATATATATATATATATATATATATATATATTATATACAGTTGCTTCACATTTTGAATTGTGCTAAAAGCAAGATAAAACAGCAAAACTGTAACAAACAGAAATATTCATAGAAACAGGTATTTTATGACCAACAAACATTTATAATTTTTTGACATTATATATATGTATAGATATTATAAAACATATAAATATCATTAGTTATAACTAATCATTTATGCATTTTAGATATTTAAAACAATGATAACATTTAACCTCTTTGCACAGTAAAAAACAGCATAAATTGTCACAATATTCAAATTAAGAAATCAAAATGTTAATTAATCTAATTAAGAAGTGTTTGCAACCAAGAGTCTGAAATCAACATGAGACTAATTGGACTAATGTATAATTGGACCAAGTTACTAAGACATAGCTCAGCATGTGACAGTTCGCCCTGGTCTCCCCTATAAATATGTACCCATAAACAAGCACATACATAAGTACATAAGCCAATTTTCTTCTGCTTTGAGCACTGGAAAAGGACATAAGGTACAGATCAGAGATGGAAAGAGAGGGTAAAATGAAGAGTGGCAGAGCTGGAGCTGAATAGAGTGATGGAGAGAGTGGGATGCTCTTGACATGTGAACCAGGTGAGCAGAATGATGCAATAAGTGTGTGAATGACAGAGGGGAGTTCAGATAATGGCCATCCAGCGGAACAAACACAACAGCACTCACAGACAAATACACAGAGGTGTTTAGTTAAAGGGCTCATATCATGGATAACAAGATTTTCTTTGCCCTTTTCAGATGCAAGAGTTTGATGTGATTTTACGTCAAAACCCAGAATTTCCACTGGACGTCAAGTGGTTTATTGTACAATGTTAAACCAAAACGTCTTTAACCCTCATGTTGTTTTTCAGGTCATCAGGTCACCTAGAGAGGATTTTTTCTTAGAAAATGCCAAACTAAAACAAAAAAAATTTGCTAATGACAGGGTATAAACAAGTCTTGTAGATCTTACTGATCTGAGCAGTTTTTGAGTGACCTTTCCCAAATTAAAAAAAAAACAACAAAAAAAACTTAAATACAAAAACATTGAATCCAATATTTGGCAATCGTATAGCATGACAATAATAGAATTTATTTATTTATTTTTTGATTGGGAACACCAAATTACACTGTTGAAACTGATATGTTAGATTTGGGAATGGGAATGTTATTGTCATAATTAAATGATATATATTGGGTAATAACATTGACATTATTGCATATATGTAGGGATGTGATTTTACAATGTAAACAAATAAAACGGTTTTATTTATATTATTTACACATTTATGAGCGCATACCCAACCCCTGCCCCTAAACCTACCAGTTGTCCATTAAAACACTCTAAAGTCTCCACAGTCTCCATCCGCTGCTGCTAGTCTGTGTGCAAATTCAAAAAAAGAAGAAGCTTTACATCAGCTTTGGTTGTGAAATGCCACTGGCTCTTCCGTATCTCATCATCAATTGCGTCATACTGTTGTGAAATGCTATTGGCTCTTGTGTATCTTGTGACCGAGTGTGTCATTTTACGGGACAGGAATGTGTTTATGAATGAGATGTGAGAGAATGAGATTTTCAGTAATTAAAACCCTTGTTTGACTCTCTTCTTCCCATGAAGATTTTGTGTGGCTTCAGAAGACTTGGAACGCAACACGACTTGTTTGTAACACAAAACTTGTTTGTTTATTTGTTTATGGTCAGTTTTTGTAATAAATACCAGTGACTGCACTTATATTTGCCTGTGTGTGTTTTTTTATTGTTAGATGCTACAATAAAAGTAAAAATTGATATGAAATTGTTTCCATTTATTTTCAAACACATTTAAACCATAAAATTAAACTAAACAACTCAAAACAACGGAGGATCGTTCACATAAAAAATTTGGCAAAAGGGGTAACTTGAGCTTCAAAAAGTGACACCAAAGGGTCCTGACCAAGTGTCAATATGTGACGAGTTTGGGTGAGACTGTATTGAGAATAAAGACATGCTATAAAACCATGTGGTTCACTTACAAACATGTAACTAAGTAGACAGCAACCATAAAATAGTGTAAATACAACTCGAAAACTGTGAAAACTATTCATAACCCAGTTCATGATCGGAAAAACAGGATCATAACTACTTATATTTACTTAAAGAATGCTTGTAAACATACCATAACAATTCTAAGTAAATACTTACAAGCTTAATGGGTTAGTTCACCCAAAATGAAAATTCTGTTATTAATTACTTACCCTCATGTCAAACCTGTAAGACCTTTGGCTCGGAGTCCGGCTCGAACCTTGCGTGCCCCCAAAAAATGCTTAAGAAAAAACAGCAGCCAATCATGCGCCCAAAAGAGGCTAGAAGAGACAGGGAGGGTGGGGGTGGGGAAAGGCCAGCGTGCCTCTGCGGAGGCGGGAGAGGACCTTGGCTGAGGTGGCATCCTCAGCTATAAGAAGGGGGCTTCGCAGGGGAGGGGAAGGAGGGGAGGACCCTGCAAAGTCGGGGAAGGGGCGGGTCTAGCTAAGGGGAGCCTCTGAGGAGGTAAGCGTCCTCGGCTGAGGCGGGAAGGTGATCTCTGCAGGTTTGGCAGGGAGGGGATGGGTCCCAGCGGAGTTGGGACGGGTGATGCCTCAGCGAAGGGGCAAGCGGCCTTGGTGGAGGCGGAAGCAGGAAGGCCTCTGCGGAGGGGAAGAGGCCTCAGCAGGGCAGCCTAGAGAAGGCGGATAGGAGAGGGTGGAGGTCTCGGCTGAGAGGGGGCTGAAAATTGTAAGGAGAACACCCATGCAAGGTGGATAGTAGAGCAACCTTGTGCAGGCTTACCTTTGAAGGAGGTGACAGAAAGAAAGACCCCGGCTGGGGTAATGGCGGGGAGCCTCTGTGGAGACAGGCGAATATGAAAGAAAGGAGGAGATGCCTGCCTTAAGAGGGTTATCCTCTGGGGAGGCAAAAGGATAGAGTAAAGACCTTGCTGAGGTAGGGGTGGGAGGGGAGCGAGAGGAGAAGAAAAGCCCCAACAGAGGTGAATAGGAGGACCTCTGTGCAGTCTGGCCTCATAGGAGACTTGATAGGACAGGAGAGAACCTCTGCAGAGGTAGGGAGAAGGGAGCCTTGTGGAGGCTGAGAGCAGAAGTCCCAACAGAGGTGGATAGGAGAACCACTGTGTGGACGGGCCTTAGAGGAGGGAGATAGGATAATGGAAAGACCTCTGTGGAGGTAGGGCTGGCCTCTTTGGAGGCAGCGGCAGGACTCTCAGTGATGTGGTGAGGGGCGATCACTGAGGTCGGGGAGGGACAACGGCCTGCTGGCTGTTTGGTGAAAGCAAGCGATGGAAAGGCTGGCTGTTAGAGGGAGGATAGACCCTTGGCGGGGAGGCATTTTGGGTTGGTAGGCAGTGGGAAGACAGTGTGGGGAGGAGAAAAGGAGAAAGCCTCAGCAGAGGTGCATAGGAGGAACCTTTGTGCAGACTGCCTCTTGAGGTTCAGCCCCTGCAAGAGGATAGAGGTTCCCTGCGCTGGCCACCTCGAAGGAGGTTAGATAGGAGAGATAGATAAAAGTTGGAAGCCTCAGCGGAGGAGATAGAGAGATCCTCTGCGCAGGCTAGCCTTAGGAAATAGAAATTAAAGGAAACAGGGCGGTGGGATGGAGTCAGGGTCGGAGCAGATGTAGTTCCTCTAGGCTTTTTGAAGTCCAGTGGCCTAGGGTCTGTATTTGGTCGGTAGGCAGGCCTCATTCAGCTGCGGAGGTGGCTGCGCTGATCATGAAAGAGTGGGAAGAGAATCTTTCCGGGTTAATACCTTAAGGGCGACGGCTTGCAGCATTGGTGACAATGATGCTCCATAAAGGGGCCTGAGGGGATGGTTCAAGGGAATATAAGCCGTGAATAGGGAGGTGCTGGGGTCGGCTGGAAGTCTGCATCTGGGCCAGCATCTTGAATTTCTGAAAAGAGAATGAGAAAGGGAGTCAGCGATGGCAATTGCTATTTTGGAAATGTGTTTAGCAGTTTGTCCGAACTGGTCGGTTGCTGAGATCTGGACCAGCCTTCTGACGAAGGGCAGAAAGGCTGGGGAGTGGGATCTTAGTTTATAAATGCAGTGGACAGTCGCTTCATTATTGCAATGTATTGGAACATATGATGTAGACCATTCATGATAATTCTAACTCTAATATGCAAAAATAGCGACTCTATTGTAAATCCTGATAAATGTCTAGTAAGGAAAGTTTAGTTTAAGCAGGCCTATAATAAATGTCAATAAAGCAGGCTGGATAAACTTTCCAGTCGCTATTTCGTAATCATACCAATTCTGCCTACAGAACTGTTAGCTAAATTTAGCCTATGAAAACATAATATTGAGAATTGGGGCATTTAGAGTTTTTTTTTTTGAAAAATGAACTTGGCTTTAAAATTCTGTTGATTAGAAGTTCAGCAGAATCAGGATCGGTGATGGGCGCTGAAGATTGGGGCGGATCAAGTAATGGGAGGGGAGTCTGCAAACTCCGGGGTGGAATACGTGCATCAGGCCTAATAAAAGATGATAGGAAAAAGGTCAGGGAAATAATGACAATTCAGTGAACAATAATAACAATAAAATTGACACGGGTTGATAAATACTTAAATCAATTAAATGTTGTGTTGAGAATTGAGTGCATTAAATACATTGAGTGATCATGGAGAAGAAAAAGTATTGCCACATTGGCATAGAACTATACGGATTGCGTATGACGTCATCGGCGACATCTAGCGTGTATGAGCTAGCTTGCTGCTTCGTTTCGCCGCAACACTGGGCTTATTCTGCGTCTGGCCGGAGGAAATGAAGGGGAACCTGGCGAGAGGTGAGTGGTGTGGGTTCTTTGTTGAAGTTTGCTCTGAGGGGAGAAGAGTAGAAAATGAGATTGCACCTTGAATGGAAGCCGCGAGCTCCCGTGGGAATGCTGGTGAGACAGTGGCTTGAAAGTTGGTTGGAGCAAGAGTTGGGTTCTCTTGATTGAGCGCGGTAGCAGGTTGTTGAATGGCAGGCTGAGGAATCGCGTCTTCCCTGTGTTAGGCAGTTGAATCGAAGTTAGACATCGAATTTGTAGGATGTGTCTTCAATCATGCGATTCCGAAGAATGCAAAATGAGATATGGAAGGGAAGGAAACTAAACTAAACTATTTATAGTGACGAGGTGAGGATCGGATTGGCTTACGAAGGAAGCGGTAATGATTAGTAAACGGTGCCAGCTGTGACTAATCATCAGTCCTTCCACCTGAAATTAGTTTGAAAACTTCATTTATCTTCGGAACATAAATTAAGATATGTTTGATGAAACTCTCCACAGCTGAGATGTTCCCAGGTCCAGTAACGTAAATACACTGGTTAAACAGTCCATGTGACATCAGTGGCCTAACTTTAGCTTTTGTGACACTATGAGAATACTTTTTTGAGCAAGCAATTAAAAAATAACATCATTTACTCAACTGTTCTTGTTCCCTGAGCTGTTCTTGTTCCAATGTCTTTTGCCATTTTGGAGATTATTTAAGAACATATTTGACGTAATCAGTGTTATCAGCCACTGATGTGGTCTGTTTTATCTATGAATATGTTTCTGGACCTGGGAACATTTTAGTTGTGTTCCTGTCTGTGGAGGAAATGCAGTAAAATCTGAATCCGCTTTCTACTTCAGTAGTAAATACACTGCCCAGTGCACTGAAAGGTTTTCTCCTATAGAGAACTGCAGAATGCACCACCGGCACCATGCCATGCCTTTAAATTTGGTTAATAAAAATCTCTCAAAATTGACTGCTGAAAGTCATCTGTGTCTCTGCGTATGATTGATTGAAGTCCTTTGCTGGAAATGAAATCTAAGGAGGGGAATTTTCCAGGATGAACATCAAGGTTGGTATACTAAAAGATATTCATTTTATGGAGAAAAGAAATATCTTTTGTTACCCACATTTGAAATTACACGGGGTGAGTAAATTACATAATTTTTTATTAAAGTGAACTATCCCTTTAATGGTTCATGTTAGAGAATGTTGCTCTACAGCCAACGAAATATGCTGCAAAATATGTTTAAAACATCCTTGTTGGCAAAACAAGAGCCTCTTATAAAAAAGAGGTCATTTACAAATCATCATGGTATTGACAAGCAGAAGCACATTTACATATAATTTACATTTAAATGCATATTCAGTACAGAGTAACTTGGCCTGCAATGATGAATACAGGGTGCTTGCTATGCAAGTATTTGGAAGTTAGCCAATCATAACTGAGGTTATTTACATACAATAAGTCTTATAGATGTAGTTAAACAGCATAAGGTTTGTTCAGAAGAGAGGTGGGATATGTTCACTACCCTATCAATACCGCTATCTTTGGGGACATGAGAAAGGTGTTTTAGTGTGTCCAATAAATCATGCATGTTTATGTTTTCTAATGACTTCTATCACTGATTCTGGAGAACCATACAGGAAAGATAAAAGTGCCATATTTATAGACCAGAAGTAAATCATAATAATCTTAGTTTGCCAGAGACTGCCAAACCCATTTAATTATGCAATCCGTTCTTTCTCTTTTATTCGTTCTGCCACCACGCTCCTGCGCTTTCTTCACCTCCGCAGCGCCATGCTGATTATAGACCCCTCCCCCCACCACCACCCTATTCCTCAGAGAACACATTCATTCACTCAGCTTTGAACATGAAAGGCAAAAGAGAGACACACACCAAAAGCACAACAGAAATGAGAGAAAATATGAGAGTGTGAGTGTGTTTGCTTGAGGTTGTTGTTTGGGTCTCTGAAGAAAAGAAAAGAAAGAACAAAAAAGAAACAAAGGTTCCTAATTTCAAAAATAAGACACAAACATGTACAGTACATACATAAAAATTCTCTTGGGAACCTAAGGCTGGTAAATTTTGCATACTTTCCTAAATAGTATGCAAAATTTGATTTAGTCTTCCCCGAAACATTGAAATGATTGAAAATACTGAAGTTTTCTAAATATGTACTATTTCTGCATTTTTAAAGCATTGCTTTTTGGGACAATATTGCCCACAACCCCCTGAGCTATGGAGGAGGAGTTTGTAAGATATTTATTCCCTCCCTCACTAACTTCCCTCTCATGAAGATGTCATGTTATGTACATTAGATGTTTCAAATGCTCATCACTGCTTAAGTTGTGCAACTGCTCACAACTGATAGAATAAGTGTAATGTATTTGAAACTAAATGAACTAAGCCCTTTGATCTCATATGGAGCTCATATTTTCAATCTTTTCCTTATAAATTTGTTATGCACTGTCTACAGAGGTGTCAAGAAACGAAGTACAAATATCTAAATTTTGGGTATCTAAACCTTACTGGAATAATTATTTTCAGCCAACACAAATCACATCACACACTCAATAGGCAGCGTCCGTATTCGCGGTGCTTAAGTCAAAGCACCGTTTCTCTATAGAGTTCAAAAGCGCATTAAATCATATTCATATTATCATATTATGTAAAATTATATATATATAGTACAAAAAAGATGAGTGACTTCTCAAACATATATATTTTAATTTGATGTTGCTTTAATACTTTGAAAGTTTACATTTATTGGGCATAATTTTGTTCTGAAGATGAAAGTTGTCCCGTTAGTAATGTGCAACTTTGTGCGGCGTCGGCAGAGTGATTTTTTTTTCCATTATAAAAGTGGAAACAGCTTACAATACTCGTTCAAGAATAAGACATTATTCAAAACTATTCTAAATATTTCTTTTATTTGTGTACATTCACAAAAAAAACAGTTGTGTTCTTGTCACGGTGCATGTTGATAGAAGCGCAGACAACTTAACTGTGACATAGGACAAAGACAAGGATGTGACAGTTCTGTAAATAAAGGAAACAAAATGGAGGCTGCTTTCTCAAGAGTGCGTCACAAAAATTAAATTAAATTCTTCATAGGCTATAGGCGTTTTTGTCCATTACATTACTTTTATACTTGAAGTAGTTTTGAAACCAGTACGTTTACACTTGAGTAAAAAAACTTGAGATGATACTTCAACTTCTACAGAAATCTTTTTAAACCCTACTTCTACTTGAGTAATGAATGTGAGTGTGAATACTTTTGACAACAGTGACTGTCTATGCCGATTTGCTTGGGATGTATGAGAAAATATAGCTTTGTGTACCTCCTTGGTTCTTTGGACAATACATTATCAGCTCCATGTATATATATATTTATTTTTTTATTTTGTAGACTTGCTCGGTAGCACACCTGGTAGAGAACTATTAAAAGTAATGCATTACATTATTGTGTTACTCCCTAAAAATCAACATATTCAACATAGTGGAGCAAAAAGAGTGTTTCTCTGGAACAGTTTTATGTGGTACGTTTTATGTGATGTTGGTTTTGTATGTGCCAGTGCAGTTCTGACTTGAAAATCCACAGTTCTGAAATATCCACTGAGTAGCACCATAAGATTATTGCTCCATGACGTTTTAAAATAATGTACCATCTGCACTACTCCTAAACCTACCAGACAGTATGAATAGAGCAAATGTTCCGTAAAAATACAAAATCGCAAACTTGCCCTTTTTAGCTTGTTTACGATGTTTCATCTTTGAGCTTAGTCATGTTTTTAGAGGATTTGTATCAAAGGATTTTACTCCTAAGTCCAATTTGTTGAGCCTATTGGTTTGTATTTTGTAAAAAGTTCCCACAGGTACGTTTTTGTCATGAGATTAGCTTGTTTTATAACGATCTGCCATGTTATACGACATCCAGTGTAATAAACCATGGCCAAATTCATGTTTATTTATTTACTACGTTCACATGCCTTTTACTGGACATTGACAACAACTGAAATTGTTGCGCAATGTGGAAAGATCAATGTAATAGTATTTGTTAGTAATCCAATTTTCCAATGAGCATGTATGTAGTTTTTTATTGGTAGTAATTTTTTGGTATGCCAAAAATAGTATAAATATTAGCAATGCAACTGATTCTGGTAATACACATGACAATGACATGAGGAATGTAGTAGGTTTGGATCACATTTATACGGTAAAGAACATGCTTTTTAATAGTCCCAAAGTAATTACCTATTTTAAAAAAGTACTACTATTACGATGCAGCCATATAGTTACATTACTACATATTTGCTACGGTGGCCTTAGAGGGACACTGGCCATAAATCTCAGCTCTGTCAGAATGCTTTCAAAGAGAGCTAAACAGAATGAGTATAAAAGCATCCATCAATCAAACACAGAAAGTACAACCGGCATAAATCTCAGCATTCAAATGCAGACAGGTTATCAGACAGAGGCACAACAGCTACATAAACTCATCAGATATGATTAGTTCCACACATTATTCTCAGCAGTTTACACTGCGCTTGATTATTCAGGCTGAATGATGACTATATTAACTCGTACAAGGAAAATCCTATTTGTGTATATCATGGTTTATCTAATCTACTGACCAAATTGATTTTGTTAAAATGATTTAGCAATATGATGGCAATGATAGACGCAAATTAGAACCTGACAAAACTAAATGAGATCTATATTATAAAATTACTCTATAATTTAACTTGTGGTTGACTGACATAACATTTTAACCCCAATAATCCACTTTATCTCTGGCTCACCTCTGTGAGAGTGCTGAGAGTCACAAGACACAGAAATAATGTGAAAATCATTCATTATGGTGTAACCGAGGCCAGAGGAGACCATCAGAGAACTTTTGTCTTTGCGTCTGTCCCTCACTATCTCAATAATTACAGCTAACGCTCATGCAGTGGCAGACGCCTTCCGGTATGTGCACATCGCTAACGAGGCTGCTATCCATATAAATAGCAATTAGCACAAATTACCTTATCTCTGCTTTTAGAGGGGAACTTGTATTAAAAACACACAGATGCATGTGCTAAAAAAGCAGAAAGAGATACATTAGTCCAATCTGTGTTTAACGAATCACCTGTCGTACGTGTGCCAAGGCTGTGTGGGAATGAGATAGGTGAGCAACTAAGCTATTCATAATTGAAAGTAGATTAACTACCGTGAATCCCCTACCCAAACTTAAACACCACAGGAACAGAAAAAGTGCAATTTTTAAATAGAATACATGTTATTTATGATATTATATAGAAATTATATATAAATAAAATCTATACAAATTATGAATTATATATAATATTATTCATTTGTATTTTATTTCTAAATAGTTTGCTACAAAAGAAAAGAAAAAAGCTGAGAATTTTTATTCAATTTAATTTTTTGATTTCATTCTGAATTTTTTTATGTAAAAGAAAAAAATAATGATCACCAGTATAATAAAATAACAATTAATAACAATAACAATGATCTTTGTCCATGAATAACTTACCTTAATTGCTGTCAATTATATAAGAATGAGAAAGTAGAAGAGAAATGTTAACGAGTAAGATGTCTAGACAACCTATAGACTGCGGCGGCTAGCAGAGACCACAACAACATGGCTCACAAAAAGTGAGATGCCAAAAGGACCAAGCTTCCTTCCAGGCAGCCAGCCTGAATCCCCACGGGAGACCGTGGCTTTCAATTCGAGGCCGCATACCATCGATTTATTTAACCAATGGTTCATGTTGTCAGAACATATATAACTTTTACTGACCGGAACTGTTTAACTAATTCCTTGCTTTTTTTTTTTTCTCCTTCTCCTCCGCTGAGGTTTCACCCAATCCTTCGTTAGAGGCACTCCCATTCCACACCCCATCCTTCATTAGAGGCACTCCCATTCCCACCCCAGCCTCCGTTAGAGACACTCCCATTCCATACCCCAGCCTCCGTTAGAGGCATTCCCATTCCCACCCCAGCCTCGGTTAGAGGCACTCCCATTCCCTACCCCAGCCTCCGTTAGAGGCATCCCCATTCCCTTACCACAACTGAGGGCTTTTTTCTTCCATCCCATCATTCCCCACGTTTATTTGAATTTCATTGAAATTTGTACCATTTCCTAACACTCATCTCTGCTTCTCCATCAGGTCACCAGAAGCCCAGGCCAGCCCAGTTGTCCTTACTCCATTTACACATTTATATACAAAAAAACTTTTTTTGGGGGCAGACGGAGACCGAGCCGAACACCAAACTCTTGCCCATGCTAGGGTTCAAACCATTAGGGTTCGGAGTTTGCCGATCTCCCGGCTCGCTCCCCTGACAGCACACCAAATTCACTATTTTATCTACTATGAGGAAAGCGTGAACTCTTGAAATGGTTTTCACTTCACAGGTGTGCCTTATCAGGGTTAATTAGTGGAATTTCTTGCTTTATCAATGGGGTTGGG
>JAUMHI010000001.1:353171-368131 GCA_032359435.1 Enteromius unitaeniatus | reverse complement strand
TTACATTACAGAAAATAATGAACTTTATCACAATATGCTAATTTTTTGAGAAGGACCTGTACATATATTAACAAACATGACATATTTGTCTTAAATATGTACATGTATGTGTTTGCATTTATTTATACATAAGTATACACACATATATTACACACAAAATTTTATTTTTGATGATTAGTCATAATGAATCATTTGACAGCACTAATTCAATAATATTTCACATCATTAATGTTTACTTTTTTCTGTATTTATGAACCTTGTGATAAAAAGGAAAAAAAATACTGTAGTAGTGTATTATGATTTCTGAAGCAATATATTGATTTTGTGTGACAAACCGAGCAAAGTTAAGTTGTTATTAAAAATAAAATAAAATAAAATACATAAATAGATTTTTTGCCAGAAGAACAGTCAGAAAAATCTGTTCTAAACTAAACATTTTTTAAATGTTTTTGAGGCGTAAATGCCATGTGAGTAATCATCGTTGAGCCATGGGGAAATGATGTCATGATGCTAATTGGCTGATATTACCACACAACAGTGTACAGACGTAAACCCTTCCTGGCCCTTAGCCATGAGATGTTAAAACAGTTGCAGAAAACAAAAAAAAAATGCAAAGGTTACTTACTGAAATCTCTCATCATCATTATCATCATAATACTACATTAATTCCAAATGTATCTGTTCTAGAAATATATATAAAAAAACTAAACTTTTAAATATAAAGATAATACAGACTTTTCAGGTTTGAGTCAACTAAACTGCACATAATCCAGAATGTGAATTGTATGAATTCTGCTAAATAAATCAGGTCATTCCAAACAAGCACAGATTGTACACAGACACAAGACTTTGCCTGAGGAAGCCACAAAGAAGCAGATGCCACTGAGCGTGAGAGAGAGATTTGGAGATTTTCTGACTTCACCTCAAATCATCTTTGCAGAAAACTGTTCATTTTAAGCTGCCCAGGTTGTAGGCTGTGCTTAATGATGAGAGTTATCTCCCATGAGCACATGGTGCTCGGATACGGCTTAAACACACAGCTGAACACTGAATGTTGATGATAGCAAATCGAAGGGTGGTGCCAAAGGTTAACAGCTAATTTATTAGAACACAAATGCTTACACACACACACACACACACACACAAATATGTTCTTGCATAGTCTAAAACTTTCGTTAAACCAGTGCCATCAAATCATGACCACAACTCTTGATTACAGAACCATACAAGCCTGAGTTCACTGTGAAGCTGATCTTCAGGTCTATGAATGCTAAATCAGGTCTGTTCCAACCTCTGTGCCATCAAACATCTGCTGTTGAATAAACATTGTTTACCTGTGTAATCGATGAGGGAGCATTGAGCATCCAGAGAGAGTCTTCCAGCCAGTGAGTCCCAAAGTACTCCCTAGCAATTCAATGAGAGAGCAGCAAATCACATGACACTCTTGGGTCTGCAGTTACAAAAGTAACCTTCCCTCACCTGAAGTTGAGAAGAGACTTTACAATGACATACAAATTAACAGAAGTCTCAACAGACTGTTAATGTAGCTTATCTGCTTGAGTGTTGCAGTAGCAATACTAATGTCATGGGTTTGACTGAAACAGAACAACAGACTGACGAAAGCAAACCAACCAAGGACATCTATGACACTTTGAAAGCTACCTGTTAGTATTAATGTTTATCTCAATGTTTTTACGGGCACTAAGTTATGGATGCAGTTGTTTTTGAAGTGTAAATGTCATGTGAGTAACTGTTGCTGAGCCATGAAGAAATTATGTCATGATGCTAATGGGCTTATATTACCACACAAAAGTGGTAATACTGTCTACTATCAGAGATTATGCAAAAAAAAAAAAAAAAAGTATGCAATTTTTTAAGACCCCTAATAATAACAATAATAATTTAGCTATACAATAAATAGTAAAACATACCTTTATATACTCATTAATGTATTAATAGAGTTTTTTTTTGCTCAAAAATTGTAGGAACCGCATTTACTTGCATGACTTAAAAAACAAAACAAAACAAAGTAATGAAATGAAATGAAATGAAATGAAATTCCTTTAAACTAAAGACTTTTAAATGTAAACAAGGAGTTATTCAGCAAACTGTCCAAGCTTCTCCATTTCAACATTACAATAAAAATAAAGAGTGGCTGTCAAGCACCAGAGAAAGAAAGAAAGATGATGAAAACACGGAGCATGAAGTCATTACAGTATAGTTACAATCTTTGTCTACTTTGCACAATTTTTTTTAAAGTTTGAGATATTAAATATGAGTGTTTGGCCATTAAAAATGTTAAACTGATAAGCTCAGCATGTTTTGTTGTTTACTGATGACAGTTTACCTTGACCCACACACACACGCACATAAACCAAGACAATGCACAGCTTGCTCCTTAAACTCAAGTTTTATGCACCATCTTTCACAGTTTGTGACAAAAACAAATTCATCAGTAACAGAAGACACACATGCTATAATTTCAGCTTGCAGATGCTCTGAAGTGACAGGCACACACACACACAGAGGTAGGTGTAGAGTGAGCTTTAGGATTCGAACAAGTAATGCCTGAATAAGGCAGTATCCACTTACTGTATAATTTAAATAAATATACACTGATGCTTTTTTATAGGGTTTTTGTACTAATGTTATTCACATTTAGTGCAAATTAAATCTATCTCTACACTGCAATGAAACCTTAACACTTTACTTATGTATAATGTACATATAATTGTACATGTATATATATTTGCAATACAGTACAATATAACTGTACTGTATATATTACTGTATATATATATATATACATATATATCACAAATTACAAAAGTAACACATTTTGTTCTCATTCAAAACTTTTATTTATTTAAAAAGTAAATTATTTTGTAAAAAGGTAGATAATTGAAACATGCTTTTGATAAGGGCCCTGCACACAATGCATTTTTATAGAGATCCTACACTTATCAAGGGTTACAAATAGCAGTAGCTTTTCCCTACTTTTGGGTGCAAAGAAAATGAAAGTAGAAGGTCTACACAGTTTTGTACTGTACAACAATTTGAGGAAACTGTTGAAAAAGCTTCAAGTCGGTTAGTTGACCTGTTCTTGTCAAAGTGAGCAGTGCTTAACCAGAACAAAGTACAAAATGCACAAGACTTCAAGGGTGCTGTGTGGCTACATCCAAATAAGCAACCAATTCACAGACACTTTTAGAAGAAATAAAAGCTCTATTACTGCAAAAACCCAATCAACCGCAATGAAATTATAATTACCATCAGACACATTTGTCGACATAATGCATCAAAAATATTCCAAAACGTGTACTGTATCATCATCTAAATTAAATATTAATTCGTTGAAACATTTCAGATTATGAGAATGTGCAACAAAAAGCAGGAACGTGTCAGACATCAACCTTGAGAATGTGTCTCTGTTGATGGCCCACAAAAAGTGTCTACATTCCATGATAATACAAGCTAATTTCCTAGTCGATCACAAAAAAAAAAAATAATACACCACCATACTTCCGTAGCAAATGCATTAGCCAGTAGCAAATAGATTTTCAAGATGGCCACCGTGATTGTTTTGCTAAAAGGGGCTCTAATGTTTGTGCGTGTGCCTTGCAATAATCTTTATCCTGGAGCAGAGGGCTGGTGCTGTAGCGTCGGCTAGCATGCTTGTGTTAGCGAGCAGCGGGTTAGCACTGTTGCGTGCAAATCACACCCCGAGGCCAATGAAAGAATGACAAAGGTTAACAGTCCCCCAAGGGGAGGGGAAAGGGAAAAAAGAGCAAACAGGGCAGAGGTGAAGAACAACCAAAGAGGCAGAATGATAAGAAAAATGAGCGGAAAGAAAACAGGGACCTTAAAATGGGCCGGCACGCTCTGGCACGCAACTCGCAAAACACACACGTTTAAGAGAGAGCTGTGCAAACAAAGTGAAATCTAAAACAATTACACAAGAGCACATGGGCCTGCACACAAATAACTGACAGAAATACGAATGTGGAAAGAAATCCGTGCCACTTTAATCCTTTAATAGGTCTACTCAGTAAAACGCACACACGCACAATTACCGAAGAAACAAACAGATCCACAAAAACGCTCCAAATTGCTGCCACAAACAAAGCCCTTATCATGCTAGTTTAAAAATCTCTAAAACACACTCATTTCTTTCGCTCCCTCGCAGACTCATTAGTTGGATAACAGCAGAATCGTGGCTCCCCCAGTCGGCCCTCTATCCTCGTTAGCGCCTGCTGGCCACTTTCCCCAGTGTGTTCGCAGAGCGCTCTGCTAAGTGAAGGGAGAAAAAGCAAAAGTGGCATACAACAAATTATTTGACCCCTCGGGCCGCCCTCTAGTTCAAACACAACATTTTTAGGAGCACTGTCACCCAGCCCCCCCACCTTGCACCCTGTTCACGCTGCACCCTGCCTGGGCATCAGGTCTGATCTCTCTCCTGCCTGGCTCCTGGAGCGTTATTAAGTGAGAAGGCTGTGGCTGATTGTAGCCTGTAGCGCAAAACCTGCTCTAACGTCTATACGCACGCTGCGAATGGCCTACTTCTACTCCATCAAGCTCTGTAGCACAAATGCACGCTTGCATACATAGAGCAAATAACATTTTGTGCCAAC
The DNA here is from genome assembly GCA_032359435.1 of Enteromius unitaeniatus. Lineage (NCBI taxonomy): Eukaryota > Metazoa > Chordata > Actinopteri > Cypriniformes > Cyprinidae > Enteromius > Enteromius unitaeniatus. Next base: position 363,500 of record JAUMHI010000001.1, on the reverse strand, counting down.
CTCACGTCACCTTGCTTTTAATGTGACCCAACACTGGCGAAAGAAAGAGAGAGCTGAGTGGAAGATGCCGGAGGGCTTAAAAAAATCACCGTTTAATGTTTAAAGGGTGGGTTTATTTAGAGACACAAATTTTGACAAGTTTGTTCCAAGAAAAAGTTGTCTAAAGAAAACAGGTCAGCCAGATTATTGGGGGCAGACAAGTCAACCAGATGCTTTTAACCAGGTCAACCCAGATTAGCCAAGAATCTACCAGCTCTATTTAGCAACCAGCTTGGGTCAACAAATGACTGGTTTCAAGTTAAAAACTAACTACCATCAAAGTTGGAATTATTAAACACGCAGCATGAATAAATTGTGGGAACTGTATATCAATATCTTCTTCTAATCTGTAGGTTGCGACCTTTAAGTCATCATAGAAATGTTAAATATATCATTGTATTATAGCAGATGTTTTATTAAGTGATATATATATATATATATATATATATATGTATTATTTAATTTTTTAAAATGTAATTTTTTACTGTTAATTATCTTAACAGTATATTAACTGTATATTTTATACCTATCTACTGCCGTTAACGTTACATTCTAGGATTAAGTCTACAAACAGACTAAGCAATTTTAATTGTGCTTGCTCTTAACTGCTGGGTATTTCATTTAACAAGCTTAAGGACACCAAGCTGAAGGACACCAACAGGCTAAATAAATAAATATCCTAAAAAGTAGTGCTTTTATACACTTTTAGGGCAATTAATGTGCTTAAGCAGCCAAACCAGTAAGACTTAAAGGGATAGTTTGCCCAATTACTCACCCTCATATCGTTCCAAACCTATAAGACCTTTGTTCACCTTTGGAACACAAATTTTTAATGGAATCTGAGAGCTTTCACTTAATAACATAATTTCATTCAGCAGTTCTTCTCCCAGAGTTGCCGTCTTCTTCAATTTTGTAGAATACCCTAAAATGTAAACAATGCAATTAGTGTTGTTTTCGTTCAGTAGACAACGTTCACATGCTGAATATAAAGAACACTTGTTACAATGATTATGTTTTGGGGCACTCACCAAAAAATGCTTGTTGAGTTCGGAAATAATAGAAGTATTCTCGTAGTTTTGTAAAATTATGGTTAAACCCGATGGACTATTTTACCAACATAGTCTCACTCCAACTTGTCACATTTTGACTTTGGTCAAAACAGTTTTGCGCTGTTTTCCGATGCTCAAAAAAACGACACAAAAGTGACCCAGGAACAACATTTTAATCCAAAATTTTAGTTTTGACCATATCTCTACACTTAAACCTAACCTTACCGATGAGTAATGCCTAAAATCATATTTAATGATAGATGAATGACACTGCTGTACGAGCACCAAACACTGATTGTAAGCCTAAACTTCACAAAAACTATAAACTGGTTCTTGAAATCTGATTGGCTAATCACAATGTTGTTCCAGGGTCATGTCGAATTCAGCAAAATTGGGTTCTGCATGAGCCATATGACTTAGTTTTCTGTTGTGACTAGATCACTGAGTGAGTCAGTGAAATGCGGGTCAGTGTGTGAACCTCAGTCATGTGATTTTTTTTTAGGGGCGGAGTTAGGTGTAGGTCATTCGTACAAGTTCATTCAAATTGGCAACTCGTAAAATAGATTTTGAATTTGTATGAGTGAAGTCGTACGAATTTGTACGATTTAACCATCTCAAAAAATGAAAACATTCCAGTGAGACTAAGCTGGAAATAAAAGGTACAAAGGCTGTCACTGGAATGGTACCTTTTCAAACTCGATCTCACGTTAACTCATACATATAAGGTGGCTAATTTGTACAAATTCATACAACCTCACTCAACCTCATTGAGAGAGTGTACACAAAGCTACTATACAGCTTCTCAAAACATGAAACATAGGATACACTTTTATTATTATTATTTTTAATTTTAAATGTTTGCCATTTTCTTTGTTCACTTTCATGATGAAAAGAATGGCCAGTATTTTCTTTAAAAACGTACAAAATACAAAAAAAAGAGGGTGGTTTGAAACACCAAATTAGAAAATTTGGATAATGACATTCCGACTGATTTTGGGATCTGAAACACATGCACCAATAGCACAGGACGTCCTCTATCTGAATTATCATTCTACGTACACATACTTAGCTCTCATTCTCTTTGTTCAAGATTCTTCTCTCTTTTGAAAGCTCTAACCCATTCCCCAAGCGAATAAAAGCCATCTTTAATTAGGCCACAGAACCTCTGAATATTCTATTTTTCTTTTCTTTTGTGTATTACACGGAAAAGACACTCATAGCTCTTCACCAACCGTATGGAACATGTTATTGTACATCATTAGCGAAGCTGGGTGAGCAATTCCTCACACAAGACACACAACCAGATGTGATCTATTAAGCTGAATAACAATGAGCAGTTAAACCATTTATAAGTTAAACTGATCAAAAGGTTTTTATTCCACAAGAATGGGCCCTTATCTGTGCTTGATAGAGCTTTTAGGATTCTTTACGTCTGGAGAACAAAAAAAAGAATTATCATCATCTTCCCACCAAAAAAAAAAAAAAAAGCCTATTTTTTTGGTCTCGATCTCTCATTTCTGCCACTGAAACCTTCTTTACCTTCCCTCAATAACGTTGGCTGCATCTCCTCCCGACCATCCTCAATAACCTCAATTTCCCACTATTACTCTGTCAAAAGCTCCTGGAGGATGACAGCGGAGAACAGCGGAGCTGAGAGCACGGGAGCAGGTGCCACTGCATCTGAGGTCACAGATTTCTCATGTCAAAATGACCTACAGTGAGGGCTAGCTCTGTGACAAGAAACAAAAGAGCTCTGACATGAGACGAAGAAAGACAGGGGGAAGAGAGTGAGAGAGTGAGGCTGAAACGAGAGAGGAAGCTATCATATGATCAAGTAGGGAGGTTATTTTGCTCTAACAAAATGGAGAGGCCTATTGGGGCTCAGACAACCCTAGTTAAGAGAATAAAAGAAAACTTTGTCTGCGTGATCATTTGAAAACAAAGCCGTCTTTGTGCGCTCGGATGGGAGCTTTTAAATGCAGTTGAAGAGCGTACAGGCAGAAGAAATAGCGACGAGATGAGATGAAAGGAAATTATTAACATCCAGAGGTGTGTAGGAAAGCAGCAGTGTGCCACGAACGCAAAGAACGCAGCGGTATGTTGTCATAGCAATCTCTTACACACGTTATTCAGAGTGGTATCAAAAATAAACTTTACTTAAAATATCTTGCTAATTAGCATATAAATCACATTCATTTTATTGGGTTTAATTTGTTTTTTAAAGGCATGAAACCACAGATGAAATTCATACTATGCAGTACAGTTTTACATCCCCATTATAATCATCTTGTAGTTTCACATTATGGATGTTTTTTTTAACCATTGTTAATTGATTTAAATGGTGAAAAGTGGGCGATACATACCATAACTATTTACTATTATATCATAACTATTAATAACTAACATTATTCAATAGACAGCATGGCCTAAGAGTGGAAACTTATTTTCCAATCAGAATGAATGCAATTGCAACTTAATATGTTTTGCAATTCTGAGATTTGAAAAGTCAGAATTGTGGAATAAAAAGTTGAAACTCTCTCTCACATTTCTGACTTTTTTCCAGATAAAAATAAAAATAGATAGAGTCACAATTCTAAATGAAAATTTAGAATTGTGAGACATAAAGGTTGAATTCAAATTATTCAAATAAATTATGTGAAGTGTGGAGCAAAACAAAACAAACCAAACCTAAAACTTAAAATTAAAGAATTGTAAAGAAATTAATTATTTTTTTAATTCTACGGTAGGTAAAAAAAAAAAGATAAAAAAAAAAAGAATTGCGAGACAAACTTACAATCCAGAGAAAAAGAGCAGAATTACAAAGAAAAAATTCAAAATTCTGAGTTCTTTGATCTTGCACTTCCGAACACTTCTTGCACAGAATTGACCCAGATAATAGTAATAATATAAAAATGAAGGTGGCTAATGTTTATGTTCATAAGAAAAATAAAAGATGAAAAACATTAGTTGTTTATCAAACATGAATGGTATACCTCATTGAAACAATAGAAAATAAATGCTCTGCGTATCAGCCTGATCTCTTGAGAATCAAATTTAGAGATTGTAATGAGTGTGAACTGTGTGCTTTATAATAATGAAAGCCTCATGAAACTCATCAAATGATTTATTCTGAATACACACAGTGGCACACCCATACGCGCGCGCATACAGGGTTTTTTAATTACTCTTAGTCACTGAAATTGGGATCAGTGTCTAAACTAATCTTCATGCATGTCTGGTTCAGGATGTAATATCTGTAATAGAGCAGTGTGAATACTGTTACACTGTCTCCCACTGCTGAAATGCTTATAATTCAAATGAGACTGCTGGAGTTATATTTAATTTAATCTACCAGCCTAAAAAATTATCTGCAATCAGAAGCAGATTGCGGTGATTAAAATGAAATATGGTTTTAAATGTGCATTAATTTTAATGTGACAATATGTTGTGCCAGAGATTTGCAGTCAATCCGATGACTAACGGATTCATTTTTAATAAAATCACACAAAACTTTAATTACTACCCCAGCAAAGGTAAAACTGACTTAAAATAAAATATAAAAACCATATATTTATATATTTATAAAAATGTTAGATCAAAATCGCTCTATAATCACTATGGGATCAAGGTTAATACCTTCAAGCACAGTACGCTTGAGCTGACAAAAAAGGAAAAATGTTATTACAAAAGGAGAAGTGACAGATTTTAAACGATGAAAGTATTAAAAGTTGTAAAAGTTAATCATTACTTCAAGTTTCCAAAAAACACTATTTAGTATGTTTTTTTAAGCCTTTTGAATTACGGGGACGCTGAAAATGTCCGCATAAAAATATATTAAATAAAACACGTACCTATGTCATTATACAAATTTGTGTCCTTGTAAACCACTTAAACCCGCACACATACATATGTATGTATGTGTAAATATATATATATATATATATATATATATATATATTATTTTTATTGATTTTTTTTCAGTGAAGACTCAAGCTATTTAATTTATTTAAGCCCAGAATAAAAAGTTACAAAGTTTAAATTTTCATAGATCCTCCAAAGGGGGGAAAAGACAGTAATGGGAAAACATGTTTGTGAGCAAACACACAACTTGTGATGAAAATTATATCATTCTTCAATGCCTTTGCAATCAAATGAACTATTTCTAAGAAAATCTAAAGTTTTAAGATTGAATACAGAAGTATAGAAACATAGAGGCTACATATTCCCTGATTGAGAGGTGAATTTTTTTTTCATACCAAAAGACATTTCCTTTATTCATTAATCTACTGAGGGGGAATCCCCCCCCCACCCTAGTTTTTTCTTTTTTTTAATCTGATTTAAATTGTTGATTTATTTGATCTCACAGCAAATGTCCCCACAAAGTCAAAATTTACTGATATTACTATACTATACTAGCCTGGGCCTGCCCATACTTCTTGTGACGCTACAATCAATTTTGCAAGCAAAGGTAGTCTGGCAAAGCTGCTGTTTTAGAGCATTTCCGTTCCCAAAAAAGTGGGAACCAATGAGAAACGGGCTCCCCCATCCCTGGCACAAATGAGGCAGGTGGAATGCGATGACGCAGCAGTTCTGCAATGCTCACTTGCTTGCTAAACTCTTCCAAAATAATCACTGAATGACTGTAAATACCAGCTACTCTCATATTAATCTGGCAAAACCAGCAGAAATCGTTTGACGGCATTTTCCTACTGCTTTAATGAAGCTAGATACAATTGGTTACGGTGGCTTCAGGTTCCGTCGCTACGCATACGTCATATATAGAATTATGGGTAAGGTTCCAATATTAGTGACACTTTCTGGTTATTTGCTAATCATGTTCATTTTTAATGTCTATATCTGTAGTTCTTCTGCTAGGACACCTTTTTGAACTGACCTTGGTTGAGTATCACATTAAAAAAACACACACAAATAAAAAAAACATGTAAATGTTCTCTGGTGTCTGTTTGGATTCGGCACCAACCAACAAATGATTCTTATGTGAAAAAAAAAAAAATAAACTTAAAGACAGTGAGCTCTCTGTGTCAGAGGAGGCATATGGTAGACGTTGGAGTGTCATATGACAAAAAGAAAGGGCCTTTTGCCAACATAAGCTCAAACACACTCACATCTCATGACTGCTTTGTCTTATTAAACAGTGTGCTCTTTCTTCACCCGCTCAAACTCTAGTTAAACTTGTGACTAATTTGTCTCGTACCTATACAGACATCAAGCATTCTTCACCCCTCAGGACCAGAGAGAAATTAGATTATTTCTGCACCCTGTACACAGAGAAAGGTCTTTGTAATGAAAGCCGTACATAACTTATAATAGTTGATGTAGATCATCAATCAGGCTGGAGTCTGTGAAAGGTCTCCTCCACGCTGATCCATATATCATAGAACGTTTACTTTGCTTGTAAAGAATTTAACAAACAACTCTTGTCTCATGCATATTTAAATCTCCTTACTTTTTGATCAGGTGCCGAAAAGTTTCTTAAAAGGAAAGTGTTAAAGAAAAAGCATGCTTAACTATTTCATTCAAAGCGTTAAAATAAGAACAAAGGAACAGATGCTAATTTCAGAGGATACGGCCTGCTTTAACTCGACTCATCATGTTTTAGATCATATTTAAATAGGCAGAATTCTGAAAGCGCATTGATGGTTTTCATTTAACTTTTATACAGCAGTCCATTTTCCTTTACCGAGCGAGATGAAACACTCAAACGCAGTTTAAGGAGTTCATTTATCATGCCGTCCATTGAAATTGAGAGGCTGATTTCTGCAGGTGCGTAACAATGTGTTTAGCATCACAAAAGCTGCGGTAATGCAATAGATCAGCACTCTGCATAACTTTGGCTGCTGTACGACCAACAAAATCGACTTTGTAGCATGTACTTTTGTACTTGATGCTATACGACAGCTAAAATGAGAAATAGAGGTGTAAAATACAGCTCACAACATCCCATTTTGCATTATTTTTAGTTTCATGAAATTAATTTTTTAGAAATGTTTAAAAACATATTTACATAATTCAAACTGAATATATATATATATATATATATATGAAGTTTAAAAATATCATGTTTTTATGCTATCATGTTTTACTGTATATATATGCACAATGAAAAAAAAACATGATTTTTGAAAATTGTTAAAAATAGAATGATCTGTTTGTTTGTACATCTTAAAATGAATAGTTCTGTATCCCTCTGTGTTGTGTTTGTTATTTTTTTTTCTGTTATGAAGATAAATCTCCTTTGTACATTTAGATATGCTTATAAATCAAAACAAGGCATTTATAACTTTATTTATGAACTGCTTACTATTAATTTTGGAACAATACTTTAATAAGGATGAACTGACTATTTACCAGTGGCGATTTCTTTAAGACTGCAAGGGAAGCTCAGCTTCCCCTATAATGTCACAAAATTAATGGTCAGATTATGTACTATTGTACTAACATTTTATTGAATAAAAAAGCGTTAGAAAAAGTTCATCTCAAAGACGAGTTCGTTCAGAATCAGTTAGATATGGCAGGTCGGCTGACTTGATTTTCTTCTCATTCCCGTAGCGTCACAGTGCATTTCCCCTGTTGAAGCCCAGTGTCCATGGACTTCAATGCGGCTGCTTTAAACATTTTTTTTTCAGTGCTTTGAAACTAGACAGTCATTGGATAAACGCTGTGATTATGTCCCGCCCACGGACGCTCAGCGTCTCTGAGGGTAAATGAGGAGCAAATGAGGAGTGGGCTGGCCTGGACTCCGAGCTTCTGCATGATGATTGGAGGGTCTGTCGAAAGATTGTGTCTCCTTTTGACTGACAGCGATTTTGTACTATAAGGAATCGCTGAAGTTAAGCTATTCGCGCTAAATCCCATCGTGGATTTCTCGAGGTTAGTCTTTTTTTGCTTGGCGAAATTGCTTGATTTTCATCATACATTTCACACAAATATACACAATTTATGATGTAGGCTGAAAATGAGATTCCCCTATCTGACAGACCAGTAGCCGCCACTGCTATTTACTAATGCTTAACAAATGGTGCATAGCATGTAGTTATTATAAAGTGTTACCCAAAAAGGACAGTTAAGACATTTATAATTTAGCAAAATATTTCAGTTTCAAATGAAATATCTTCACTGAACTTTCTTTTAATCTAAAAATACAGAAAAATCTTTCATTATTTTGTTCATTCAGTCGATCATGCTTTCCACAACATTAACTGAGCACCCAATCAGAATTTAAGAATACTTTTTGAAGGATTTGACACATCCTCCTGGAAATATTGTCATATTGGCAAATATTGGCATATTCAGCTTTGCCATCACAGAAATAAATTACTTTTTAAAAATATATTAAAATAATATTTCAACATTTTAAATAATATTACTTTGAAATAATATTTTATAAAATTTCTGTATTTGTATCAAACAGATGCAGTCTTGGTAAATAACTTTTGACCTGTAGTGTATGCATACATATATAAACATCTTTCTTAAAGCTTAAATGGGCCATACATCAAACACACACACACACACGTTTATATTATTTTTATTCTACTGAATAAACATATTAAACTGCCAGCATTAATATGCAGCAGGCTAAAAAAAAAAAAAAAAACAGCAAACAGGACTGGTCTAGGCAGCGAATGAAGCCTTCTCTGATTCCCACCGCTGCCTGCAGCCAAAGGCTCTCATCATAAAATACGAAGCTGACAGGAGGTGTTCTGGATTAAACCTGTTTAAACAGGAGACCGTGGAGAGCAGGCGTGTCTCTACTCGTGGGCCGCTTAGGTTCACGCTGTCTGGATTAGACCCCGAACAGAGCCCACTCGCGCACATCAACACATACCGACATACGCACACACACAGAGCTTAGCAAGCAATAAAGCATCTCACACACCATTTTACCTGCCTGCTGCAGAGAGAGAGAGAAAGAGACAGGTAGATAGATTGAAGCGTTGCGAATGAGCACAGGTTCATCAACAACAGGATGAGGCAAGCTTGGCTAATCTAAAAGGAAAACGAAAGCACAAAATGAAACACTCCATCATGGTATGGAAAATAAGCCATGATGTGTAAGCATACCTTCTGTATGTAAGTGACAAGATACATATTTCTCACAAAACATTAAATAGGTGCCAGGTGGCCCTTTAATATTATATATATATATATATATATATATAGTGCTGTCAAACTATTAATCATATTTAAAATAGCATCTGCAGAAAAAGTTTCAGTTTGCATATGTGTATATTGTGTCAATTTCTAAAAACACACACATAGGTTATATATTATGACATTTTTTACATGTAAATACATTTATATATTTATATTCTTATATATAAACATTTTTAATGCAAAAAGAATGTATTCGTTCTTAAATATATACATTCATTTATATATATATATACATAATAAATCCTACACAGTTTTAAAGTTGTTATACTTTTTCCTTTTTTAAAATCATGAATGATTTTATTATTTATTATATTATTATGTTTTATTTATTTATTTTATTATTTGCAGAAAATGTCACCTCTCAACACTATCAACGATTGCCCTGTTGCTATTCTGGAGGTTTAATTAGATCGTAACATATTAATTTACCTCAAGGTGATAAATGTGATTTTTATATCACACAAAATATATTTTTAATCATAAAGAGATTACCATCTTGAAGTAAAAAAGGCACATATCTTATAGAATGACACATCATTAATATTAGCTGTTGATTGGGTTTTTATATATATATATAAAAAAATCTGTCCAGGGGTTAAGAACAGTAATGATTTTACCTGGAAGAGTGGCTTTCAGGATGGTTCGAAGACGCCTTTAAGGAGAAACATTCCAACCTTGCACTAATGGGTTCTTCAGACTTTAGTCAGAGTAAATGGCAACAAAAATAAGGCTGTTTAAGGATAGAAGCAGAGTCAATATACAGCTGTAGTGATGACTGTGGAGCTGACAATAGACCGAAATAAAATGTTAATTTCCATTTCATATGGAAATTAACAAATGCTTTACTACAGACCTGACATCTGAATCAATAAATCACAAAGATTATTTCTAAAAGTCGTAAATGATATCTGAGTGTAATCTGTTAAATATACATGAAGAAAACCTTGTTTTCATAGACCTTATTCACAGTGATAAGCAGTAGCGTTGCTACAAGTAGTGACGCTACTAGTTTAACTACATTTCTCAGTAGCGTGTTGGTAGCGTCGCTATTTTCACAATCAAA
>JAUMHI010000001.1:341911-353071 GCA_032359435.1 Enteromius unitaeniatus | reverse complement strand
CGTTTTGCAAATAACTTTGTTTCGAGAGGATCGCTGAACGAGTATTCACACACGGCTAGCAGCCCGTTTACCTAATCTCCCAGCTTTCATTTCCCCGCATCTCGCTTTTGTGCATCCCTCCTCCTCCCCTTCTCCACCGTTTCCTTTAAAATTCACGCCTTTCCAGGACGGTGAACGAGCCGAACGCCGAACTCTGGTTCGGAGTTCGCCGTTCTCCCGGCTTGTTCCCCAGATAGCTCGCCAAATTTGCTTTATTAATATTATTACAAGGAAAGCGTGAACTCTTGAAATCAGATGTGTGGAAGGTTTAATAATTTTTTTTTATTAAAATGGAAAAATTCAAGTTCCTGTTTCAAAGTTTACAGATAGATGGCTAATGTGTATGCCAATGATATGTTTAGTGTTCATGTAAACAGTTTAATTAAACACTTCTGCCACTTTTTTTGAATCTCTTCATTAGTTTTGTTTTTCCTGTAAATGATTAAATAAATACCGTACTGTGCCATTCATAACAAGGTATTACCAAGGTGATACCGTTACATCCCTAGTTGTTTCTATCTCACAGTTACAACTTTTTCTTGCATGAATGTAAATTTCTCATAATTGCAAGTGCATTTCTCAAAATTAATTAATTTTAGATATAAAAAGTATATCTAAAAGTTGTGACTATTTTTAATCAATGTGACTTTACATTTCTCACAATCATTCCTTTACAAGAAATAAAATTGTATTAGTCAGATTTAACTGCAATGGTATATCTCACAATAGAGGCCTCCATAGTGCATGTGTTGCTTTCGTTCAAAAAAAAAGTATTTATTTTCTAAAATAGCCTAGGGTCTGTACACCTGTGGTTTCCCTGTTGTTTAGCCTCCACAAGAGCTCTAAATTAGGGCAGAGTCTGAGGTCAGAATTCTCCTGCGTTCCAATTTCCTCAGAGAGACTGTTATGTGCTGTAATCAGGGCCATTCCGGCTCAAACAGGCTCAAACAGGAGGCAGACATCACAGTAACACACAGCCCTGATGATACCTAAGCCTTTCATCAGTAGCATGGCAACTGGCAGCCTGTAACAACCCCCAAAGAAATAATACCTCACTGCCTGAGATTCGGAATATGTGTGCACACCTTACTGACACGTAAATGGTGAGGATGTATGTATTTCCTGATTTCACGCTTGTGTGTTGTGCACTTTCAATGTGAGGTTTTTCTTATATGGAAGTGTGTCATTGGGATCATTGGCAACATCACAAACTGACATGATGTCTTTGCAGTGTTCGCCTCCTCTTTTATCATCCCCTTTAACTTGCCTCTATTTCACAGAGATGTTGTCACATTAGCTAAACACACACATACACAGCCTCCAAACATCAAATGTCTATGTTATGATACTCATTAGAAATGTGTGGCACACTCTTCAAAAACTTTTGAAGAGACATTTCTGAAGAAGTCAAACAAGTTAATGCTGTAAAGCTGTATCCCAGATTCCACTCTCTCCTCAATTCACAAACACAGACACCCAATACCCAGCTATAACAAACTGATGATGCTAAATTCAGTAAAGACTAGTCTAAAGATGTAGCTGATTTTTCAAGTTTTGAGTGTGTTTCGAGCTGGTCTAATATGATTAGTAGTTGATCAATGCTAGTCTATAGAATGCTGGCAGACCATTTTGGTCAAGTGGGTTAGAACAAAATAGACTGGCGATGATCAGTTAATAAGCAGAGTTTTCAGTCAATCAATTAAATCTATCTCCATCCATTCATCATATGAACTGAACACAATGTTAAGTTGCTTTGGATAAATGTACAATGCATAAATATAATTATTATTGCAAATTAATTTTCACCTAATTCAAAGCAGTTTTAAGAGAAAGATAAAAACGTCAGGTTGGTCATGAGCTTGTTAACTATTTGGCAAATTATCTAGCAAAATAGCAGCTATCATTTTTCAAATGTCAGGTTGGCTATATATTTTTTCCAAAAATAAAATAAATAAATAAAAAATAGGTAGACGTGAAACCATTTATTATCGTTAGCATTAAGTAGGTTTATAAGAACTATGTCTTTGAAGGAATAGTCCACCCAAAAATGAAATGGTGACCCAAAAACAGCCTGGTTACAAACATTCTTCAAAATATCTTCCTTGTGTTCAGCAGAACAAAGAAATTCATAAAGGTTTGGAAATAATCGAGAGTGAGTAATTGATGACAAAATGTTAATTTTTGGTTGAGCTATTTCTTTAATATTTTTTATGTTTTGGTAAATTTGGTATAAAATCAATGAGGGACTCTGCTGTATTGTAAATATTGCAAAAATGTATATATATTTATTATTTAATACATTTTACATAAAATCAGTAAGCATGTCCTATACTGTACAGTGACAACTGATAGCTTTATTTACTTTTTAAATAAATTTATAAAAACAAAAAAAAAAAAATCTATGAGATGCTCAAGGCCACATTGTATTGTGAATACAGTCATGTATTATAGTTCTAGTAAACTGTATAAAATCAACAAGGCAGTCAAGACAATACTGTATTTTTATTCAGACTTACTGTTTTATTATTTTGTGAATTTAAATAATTTAAATTAAAAGTCTATGAAACACTCAAGGCCATGCTGTATCTTACAGCTTTAATAACTTTAAAGGTTTGGGGCCTGCAAGACAATAATATCTGTATTCAGTGAATAGTTCAGAAAAATAATTTTAACTATTTTAATAGTAACTATTAAATATTGTACATTATATTGATAATAATAAGAGATGTGTATTGCACACAAAAATAGCATGAATAGCAAAATAGTGATTTCTGAAGGATTGTGTGACACTGGAGACTAGAGTAACTAAATATAACAAAATATTACTCCTTTTTATTGCATTTATAATCAAAACATATGCAGCATTGTTGAATATTAAAACTTAATTAAAAATTCTTACCAACCCTACAGTTTTGAATCGTTGCATATTCCCAAAATTATATTTCACAGTAAACTAAATCTTCAGGTAGCACATTGTTTTAGTTGGCTCTACTCTGACTGATCAAAGGAGGAAGAGATTATGTGTATATGAGGCAAAACATCCCTAGAATATCAAAACAGATATTTTGCATTCAGTGTTTTTGAATTCCATATCAAGCAACCGACATCACGGTCAAATAATGAGATGAACAAATCCATTAATGAGCCGTCCCCATCGGTCTGCTGGTCTCTTTTCCATAGGGTAAAATTTATTTCACACAGGAACTTGAAAACTTTAACACACCTAAGGGGCATTTGATGTAACAAGCTTTAAATTGATATTTAATTTGATTCTTAAAGCCTCTGATGACTGCATATTTTCTTATTCATCAAATGTAGGCGGGGTGGGGTGAAGCCATGCTCTTTTCATTTTTATCTTCTGTCTCACTCCTTCGCTTTTAATGAACATTACTCTCCTTGACTGTGCGTGACTCTCTCTCTCTCACTCTCTGAATTCATCACGTCTCTCATTAATCTCCTGGCAAAGGAGCACAAAAAGAAAACACACATAAAAACACACTTTCTGAAGAAGGAGATGGTTTAAGAGTGTTTAAATTAGCATAAAACACTCCATCATGCTGGGTTGGCTGGTTGCAGAATGACAGACACCACCTTAAAATGGGTAACAAAATGTAATTAACAAGCTAAAACTGTTCAGTCAAAACGAAGTATGGTGTTTTTTACTGACCTCTACCCTCACACAGTTTAATGTATGTTTCAGTCAAACAAACTGGCATACAGATTTTTTATTATTTACTCATTTGACATTTATCATTACATACAGTAGGTAATACATCCCTACAGAAGCAATGTGATGGTACTGTAAATTTGGCAAATAAACTTCATATGTTTAGATGTTTAGATAGAATGTTAAACAAACCTTCATGGCATCTCAGAAAAACTTTACAGCTCTCAATAAATATTTCTTTAATTTTTTAATAATTAATTTTTAGTATATTAAGTAACAGAGCACTTTAAGTACATTATGGAAGTGTACTGTATTTTAGTGCACTTTTTTCCACCTGGGCCACAAGGCTATACAACCCCCACAATGTTTAAGGATGCAAGGTTGACATTTTATGAAAAGTCCAATAAAAGTCTGAAAATGTCTAAAAGGGATGGGGATCTGTGAATTTCCTATTCAGCGTTATGAGAAAAGAGGGTGTGGTCAATATTGAAACTTTTAATGGAGGACTTTTCACAAGCACATTGGTGCTTCATGAATGCTTGATTTCACTCCCACATGGATCCGTAAGGGAAATCACGTGAGATGGAAGCAGATGGCAAGCTTTTTCTCTCATGCAAACATCAGCACATCCTCCAAGACGGCTGTCTACGCGAGTATCCATATAGATTTACGACCAAATGCACCAGTTACAAACGGAATATTGCGCCTCCAGGCATTTCAGATCCAGACTTAATGATAAAGTCAGTTAGGAACGTGTTTAACTGGTAATTTGGCCTCTTGAGACTTACACGAAAGGGCTGAGCTCTCTTTTACTGATTTTGACGGTACATGAAGTCTGTACATATTCCTGGTCTAGACCAGGGGTACACACAAACACGAATGGCCTCTCAGCAATGACCTGTGACTCAGCTGTACATGTACGATGCATCAGACTGCTCAGAGACAGGGCAAATGAAGGACTGGGACATGAGCATTGGTCAGCATCATTCACTTGTATGTGTGTCACATAGGGTCTTCATCACTCATTAACATCAATCCAACTGTCTCTAAGGGCTATGACATCAGATCATCCTCTTTGCGGGCACTCTGGAGGATAAGTCATTGCTCAGATGTTGCAAGAAGTTCCCATGTATGTTTTGATAAGTAACAAGTATCAATTTGGTCCATCCTAAAATGGACCAAGTACTCCTTGGGAGTACTAAATTACAATTGATGAAATACAATTAAGACAGAAATACAAATCATTGGGGGATAAACTTGGATAATCTGATCTTTTAATTTTATGTATCATGTCTGAACTTATATTGAAAGTCCTCATAGCAGACTTCAAAAGCAAGAAGCAGACTTTTTTTTTTCTCTGAATTAAAAAATTGGTCTAATATTGTTACACATTTCGCTATTTGGTTCACAATATTTTTCCCCAATTAAGAGCATAAAATAAAACAACTACATATTCCAAATTTATGGCTGATTAATTAGTCCTGTGTTTACAGATTTAGACCATTTTGCCAACTTATGTAAAATAGTAATTGCTGGTTAAATCAATAATCAGAACAACTACTAGAGTAACATTGCCATGCATATCCTTAAATAAAAATGAAATATAAACAAAATAAATTACCTTAATTCTTAGTTTATTTACAATAATGTAAAAAATAATACAATTACTTAAGTAATTTATTTTAATGAAATCCACAAAGCCAGAACACATGACCTTTTGTAACGCCTACATCCAGACATTATAATAAATGACAGCTATTACAATCCTTTCTGAATCAGCACATTAAATTGCAGGCATTCTGTTAACTGAACACAAAGAAGAAGATTTACACAAAGGCGGCCAATTAATCTGTAATTTTAATCTAATTGAGCCTTTGCAATTAGCTTGATTGACAGGTGTTCTGACCAACTATAATACATTTCTCATTTTGTCCGAAAATAAGCCAAACAGGATAGTCGAATAACTTTGGTGGACTTATTATATGCAAATAAAAAAATTATATGCACATGACTGTGATCTTTCCATAGATTAAATAAGATATATTCTGATGTTTATTAATGTTCAGACAACAGGTTCATGCCTTGTTTTTAAGAAAGGTCAATTATAGTGGTCACATTACAATGGCAACATGATGGATGCATTTATACAATATGATGCCTTAAAATGCTGTCCAGGTAGGCAGCTCACTAGGTTTTTGAACACACTCTAAACCCTCAACCAAACATTCCACTCAGAAACGTTTAGAATAACTGTCTCCAGGGATCACAGCTGTCAAGCACCAGCATGTACGAAGAGTTCGATTGGTTTTACAGTTGGAAATTTAGTGTTAAAGTTGACATGGAACTTAATGTACCAAATCTCCCTTCACATTTAGCGAGTTCTGTACTGGCAGTGTCCCTGATGGGTTCATACATTTGTTAAATGGGGAATAAGGGCATACAGGGGGCTGCCTGTGGCATATGTGAGCAAATGCTCAGGGCGGTGTTAAATGTTGAGGTTTAGAGTGGTAGTTCTCACAGCCATCCCTGGCAGGGGTCTTCCTTTCTGCTGGCTTTGGTCCAATCTAATCACACTATAAGGACTATTTCTCTCGGTTAGGTGTCAAGGTTAGCATTTTCCACTTAGTTTTAGTTATTTATTTAACTTCACCTCTCAGTGATGTTTAAGGTAAAGTTTAAGGTAAGTTATTATTTCCCAGAATGCACTGCACAGATGCCTTTCAGCCGTTTTCTATATTAGGAGACAGTAACAGAATGATTAGAGGATGGGGGCAGACACTGCACGCTCCTGCATCAGACAGGGGTTATTATGTGCCTCGCTTGAGGCCATAAAGGCAGTGGCCAGAGGAAGTGCCAACAGTGTGAATTAAATCTTTCCAATCACATTATGGAACTTTCACACACTTAAACTACCTTTCCTGAGCTATGAATAGAAAAGAAAGTAATATAGCTCATCAGCCTCCAATGTATAGATAAAATGTAAAACACTCTTCAGTGACTCACTTGAACTTCAGGTTCAAAATGGAACACACACACACACAAACATATATCTATCTATCTATCTATATATATATATATATATATATATATCCCAGTGTTGGGAAAGTTACTCTAAAAACACAAGTAATTAGTAGCTACTAATTACATCTTCAAAAATGTAATTGAATGACATATATATATATATATATATATATATATATATATATATATGTATATATAATTTATTACTCTCTCTAAAGTGCATTGCATTACTTATTACTTTGTAAGTTTTACTGTACATCAGCCTTGACCAGTTAAATAATATTTTGATAGACAAGTAAATAATATAAAAATGCAAACGTACACCTTCTTGTACCTTGGTGCACGCGAGACACAAAATACGTACCAATAAGTACATATCACTGCTGTTTCCAGAAATTGTCACTAGAGGCTGACTTCAAAGAAATATGCTGCGAGATAACTGAAAATTTATACTTTTGAATGTTTGCATCACACACATCCAGCTTCATTTATATAGGTTTCAGTGTTGGGCAAGCTACTAAATGTAGTGAGCTAAGCTATCAGTTACTCTACATTGAATGTAGCTTAACTATACTAAAGCTACTACCCTGAGAAATGTAGCAAGCTACATTAACTACAACTACGCAATTTTTTTTATTGAACCAACTTTAAATCAGTGCTACGTTAGTGATAAAAAAATGTCATTCAAACAGATAGGCACGCATAATTGTAAGCAATACTTATCTACAGTATACTTATATCAATGTAATAAAAACATATTAAACTTTGACATTTCTCTTTGAGACTGCACCAAAATGTGCAGTAAGGAATGTAAAAACTGTGTTGTACAAAAACTGCACAAAGGTACATATTTTAATGTGCCCTAATACTGTACCTGTGTTCTTGCATACTAACTAAATGTGTACATAGTATGTAACCACGTTGTAAGTAGTACCTACAGCTGTCCACTTAATTTAAAGTGTAACATTCTGGAAAGCAACCACAATTTATATGTAAAGCCTTACTTAATGCAGCTGTGTAAGAGTAATTGAATGGCAAATCCTTTCTTCACCAAAAAATGCTGTTAGTTCTGTTTCACATTTGAACTTTTATTTTAAAACTTGTTCTCAATGTCCTGGTACACATACTTGCACAATTAGTTACACAAACATTACAGCTGTAGATACTAAGTACTTATACTGTGGTTACATACTACGCACACACTTCTTTACTATGTAAGTACACAGGTCTTAGGGACACTTCATATATAGTGGGACCAAGTAAAATACTGTGCTACTGAGCTTTGGTAATTCTAGCAGCATTACTCCCAAATTCCTGTACAGTAAAATAGAAAATCTTCAGCGCAAGACGTTATTACAAGAAGGTCATTACAAATTGAATATTTAAGGTTTTACAACCAGAGCCTGATATCAGATTGAATAAGACTTGGTGTAGTGATCTTATGTATATGGAGTGAAGATTCTGTAAAAGGTGAGCTTCTATCAAAAGCTCTCATAATAGCTTTCATCCTCTTGAAGCCTGGCAACAAGCAAAAAGCATCCCTCATTCAAACACACTTTATTATTGAAATGAGCTCAATGGAAGCAAGATTGCTTAAGTGGAACCAGGCCAGCAGTTGATGGCTGTGTGTGTATGCATGTATGTGTGTGTGTGTATGTGTGTGTGTGTGTGCGTTGGCTCATTACCCAGTCTATAATTTGAGATGTTTTTATGATGAAAAAGCCACTTGGTGACAATCAAAGAGCATCTGAAAGCCTGAGCGCACCTAATGCCTTTTTTCACTGATTGAGCTACAACAAGGAAACATGGAGATCGATAGGATAGCAAACCCAGAGAGAAAAGAGGGAGTGAGAGAGAGGAGAGATTAAGTTTAGAACTGACAAATCCATAAACAGCAAGTGTTGAGTTGAATATAATAGAATTATCTTTTGTCTAATAGCCTGTTTGAAGCGTTTAGCTAAAGAGGAATATGCTAAATAAGAAAAACAACAACAACAAAAAAACAGTTGCTTTAATCCATTACAGCATAAAAAGATGTATGACACATGACACACACATATGACATATCACAGCCAAAAAGGGAACATCTGCAGCATATAGAATAGTGCGATAACAAACCGCCAAGCTTAATGTTCATTCTCATCACAGGTCAATTACTGGAACAACCACCTTAGAAATTAATACGAGGAATGTTTATCTTTATTACTGACACCAAAAAGATTAGATGTTGCTTAGATGGTTCATTATCCCAGCAAGCTCAACTAATGATGATGTATGATGAAAGGAAAGAGTGAAATGTCGCCTGCTGAGAGCAACAGATCCTCACGGCCTCAACTGCATCTAAGGGAAACATCAATAGAGGCTGCGTTCAGAATCTGATAATAAAGAACATCGCTTACGAGTTTACAAAAAAAATGATTATGGCGGCAATGAGGGGAAATTTACTAAGAAAGTATTATGCTAAATGAAAGTGCAGTTTGTTTGTGTTGTTTCAGCAACCGGTTCACTAAACGAATTATGCAAATTGTAAAACGACACAAACACGCCCACTAAATCTGTGCAGAATGTGAATTACTAATGCTTGGTTGCATTGGCGGCTGCATAAACTGCACAATTTATCGGTACCATATTGGTTATTGGGTAATATTACTGTTTAAAGGTTTACAGTGAATAATATATAATTGGTCATATTGAATCTACATTAAGATATCACATTTAAAAAATGTTTTTTTACAAACATTAACACAAAGTAATTTGATAACATGTAAACAATATATATATATATATATATATATATATATATATAAATATATATTATTAGAGCTCTTAGTATTACAAGTGCAATGCTATACTAGGTGAGGCACTGAGCAAGTTTACTTCACTAGAAAATCCATAAATTTCATGCTGTTATGTGTTTTTAAGGTCATATCATAGTCCTGTGTAAGCAGCTGTGTGATTTATTAATAGTAAATTTGCCCTAGTAATTACAATTAGCATGACAAGCACTGGGCTTTACTGTTGTGTTTAACACTTTTTAAAATTACTATGGAATTTGTTACTGAACATTATAATTATGTGATTTAAATGCATTTTAATTTTAATTGTGATTTTACCTATTTTTAAAATGTATTTAAAGTGACCTTGTTTTAAAGACAAAATAGCACATTTATCTGTACTCGATAATACACAAACATAATTATTTGTTAGGATCAGATTCAACACAAGTGCTTCCCTGAAGTGAATTTGCCTCTGAGTGAATAAGGAAACACCATAAAAATTCCAATATGGAGAGAGAGACACATGCACACCGACACAACCCAATGACCTGTGAATCATTTTCCAGGTCAGCAGATTAGAGAGCAGAGTTTAGGCTAAAAATGTGCAAACAGTTTAACTTTGATTACCGCCAATGAGCTCCCCATTAAAACCATTAAACTAATTACAGACTGTCTCCTTCAGGACAGGGGATCCACAGTCCACTCTAAAACACACACACACACACATACACTGTGATTCAATGAAGCATGGAATGCTGGGAAGGAGAAAAAACAAGGTAACACAGGGTGTCTTTGTGCAGGACAACAGTTTAAGTTCACAGCGTGTTCATTCAAGCATAGAGCTTTGGGAATGATTATATTAGGGGACTTTCTCAAACACTGCATTGTTTTCTGAATAGTTTGGCACTAATAGCAAAAGCAGTTACATGTGTTCACATCCAATATAATAATCTTGTAAGTTTGATGTGATACAGAACAGGATGGAAATGAAAGTCATGTGTGACAGCACCAGATTTAAAAGGAACCTATCTTGGTTTCAGTGTAGTTCTGTATATTGCCTAAATCCAAATTACACTACAGTTCGGGGTCAGTAAGATGTTTTGGTAACACTTTAGAATAGAATTAGAGATGCATAATATTCCAGTAGTACACATGCACACACTTTGAAAGAAAGTGTTACCTTTTTTTTGTTTTTATTCATATTTGTATTTAATTGATCAAAAGTGACAACAAACATATATATAATGTTACAAAATATGTTTTTTTTTTTTTATGTTACAAAAAATTCTAATAAATTTCAATTTCACAATATCACATTTTTATAGCAATTTTTTGGTGAGCATAAGATATATTATTGCAGTATACTTTATGTACTGTAAAATTGTATGTATATATACAGTATATGTAATAAAACATATATATATATATATATTAGGGGTTGCACTGTTCATGAAAAAAATCTAACCGTTCGGTTCGATGCATGCATGCGTTTGCATGGTTTGATGGTTCATGACATGGGCAATGAAGCCTCGTGCCCCGTATGTGACGTCAGTGTGTTTCCCTTTCGAGCAAAATAATCGAGGTGTCTACGGTGTGGAGTGAGTGCTGCAGGTCACAATACTGTACGTGTAGAAATGGCAAGTGGGAGAGAAAAGG
>JAUMHI010000001.1:326854-341811 GCA_032359435.1 Enteromius unitaeniatus | reverse complement strand
AATACTCATGGGTAGGGTTAGGTTTAGGTGTAGAGATATGGTCAAAACTAAAATTTTGGAATAAAATGTTGTTCCAGATAAAATATGTTGACCCAGGAACACGCCTAACTCAGCAACGTAATAAAATTATGCTAATAATGCTCCACATTTTAGTACCTCTCACTGGACATTCTTCTTTGAAGCTGTGGTGAAATGAGCCAATTGTACAGTGCTTTGTTGACCTCAACAGTGCCTGCAACCATTCATTGAGAACTGTACTGCAAACAAACATCAACTTTTTTTAACCAGTAAGATTTCCTTCATCAATCACCTTCACAAGAAAGATTATGCTTAAATTTCAACAAGCATATGCCAGAAATACCAGTTAAATCAGTGCTATGCACTCAATATTCAGTTTCCTCTCCGCCACTTTCACCAAGCATATTATTTGCTCTCAAATACCAACTGAATATGACACCATATGTCAGAGAAAAAGTGTGCGTGCAGAGTTTTCATGTATTCTTGCCATTTTCTGGCTTGATGCTTGCGAGCCAGTCTGTTTGCACATGTGAGTGTGTGTTAGCGAGAGAAAATTCAAGTGAGCATGTGCGTTTGTGTCTCCAGAGCCTGACTGTAATAACATATTTCCAAAGATGACATTTAATCCATGCAAACAAATCACCACGGAGACCATCAGCATTCTGCCAGGCTTATCCAATGAGCAGGAGCGTATCAACCCAGGCAGGAGTAATCAAAGCTAATAGATGACTGTGCGAGTGGAGCAGGGACAAGCGGGCATGGGCCACTCTACCCAATCTCATATTCCAGCCATGAGAAGCGTCCTCAGAGACAACAACTATATCCTCATTTTCAACACTCAAAGAGGAATTCAATTGAAAACAGCAAGCTTCATTTTGCTTAATCCATTTCAGTTATATTTAGCATAGCATTTGAAGCTGGATCTATTCAACAACTGCTGTGTTTTGACAAATATGACATTTGGTGTGTTGGCCCAAAACATACTCTATGCAAGTACATGGATGTGAGTGCTTATAGCTATGTAAGCTGGATTTCAGGCATGGATCAGATTGCATCCCGATACACCTTGTTTAAAGACTGGAATACATGACTTTTAAAATCGGAACAGGTTTAAAAACACTACGCATCATAAACTTGCCAAGTTACAGAGGAAAAAACTGAGGAATCATACACTGCAGACTTTAAGTTGTTGTGGTCACGACAAACTCACTGAGAAACACATTGTTCCTAAAAGACATGTGAGAAATGAAAAGAATTTGTGTTTTACAATTTGCTCAAAATAATAAACATTTTTGTTAGTTTGAAATACAATGGTCTCTGACCATCATACGCTTTTATTACTTTTTTATTTGGCTTATATGATATGTTTAATGATCGCAAATTCTACAAGCCCAGTGTCCAGTACCTTTGCTAAAGCAAGTTTAGTGGTATAAGTTTTGGGTTGTGGTTTCTAAGCGTATGTGATATACTCTGTGGCCTGTCAGTAAGAGGAAATGTACAAAAACCTCAATTTTAAGTCAATTGAACAAGACCTTAGGTAACTCCCTGAGAAAGATAAAGAGAGAGTAGAAAAGGGACATGCTCACTGTTTGTTTGTAATGCCTTCAAATGAATTGCAGAACATCAAGGAGAACTCTTAAAAGAAAAAGAGAGAGAGGAAGAGAGGGGTAAAGACATGTTGATATTAGACAAAAGTTAAAAAGGAAGATGAAAAGGAAAGAAAAAAACACTGATATAAACAACTCCCATGCTTTGAGTGGTGCTCTACCAAGATGGGAGACTTTGAGAGAGGTTTTCCCTCACATGAAAAATGTGTGTGTCATATGTGTAAAGGAGTGTATCGGTGGGTTTGGGTTAATCCAGAGCCAGATGTTCGCTTCCAAAGGCACAGGCGGAAGCAGAAACAAGCTGCCTGACATTTGTGTCTGATTGAAACAAGCAGCCAGAGACTGAAACCTGACATTTGAGCTTGAATGAAAGTAATGTATTACAAAGATCTTTCAGGCTGACTGAAACAGGAAGAATCACATTCAACACAAGTAAAGATAAAACTCCAGGAGAGGAAAACAATTGTCAACATGAGTGAAATATGTAAACATCAAAAATAAAAGAGTGAAATCTTAATTTCTCTATTCCACTGTAATATTGCATTTTGTGGTCAAAAATAATATATATATATATATATATATATATATATATCTTTTTGGAATAAAATTGTCATTATAGTTGAGCTTTGTGTTGCTGACTTGATGGTTAGCATTTAATGCATCCCACATACACATACACATAATTTAATAATATTTGGCTGTTTTTAAATCAACAGGATTAAAACAAACAGCTAAATTGTGACATTCTGAAACATTTAACTTGATTTTACTATACAAAACATTGCATGATGCGCTCTATAGAAGGAAAAAAAAAGAAGAATGAAAGGGTGCTGCTGTCATAGCAATGCTTTTATTATTAATAATGGGTAAACAAAATCAGAGAAATTAAAATAATTATGCAATTACACACTGCTATTGTTAGAGAGTTGGGCATAAACTGCCATCTACATAACAGAGTGAAAAAAATTATAAAGGACTGGTAAAACGTTTTTCAAAACTGTTTTGATATGACCTTCATTTAAATAATAATTTTCAGCCCCAGAGAAATACAAGTGGTTGTTGTTGAAGAATCAAGCACATATACATGCAGCCACACACACACACACACACACACACACATAATGTAATTTGAAAAAAATGAAGAGTGAGAGACGGAAATAGGATGTTAGCCCAATGCAAGATGAAGCTAAATGGTCATGACAGCTTTGTGCCTTTGATGCCCCTCTGAATTGTGCTTTAGGCTTCAGAGCCCCCGAAGGTCTGTGAGTGTGTGTGTAAGCATGCAGTGAAGTGACCACCAGACTCTGGCCACTGACATGTGATGGTTTCTGACAGCTTGCTCATTATTTAGATGTAGAAAGTGTGTATCTAGAGAGATAAAAAAAGACTTCAAAACAGGGAATAAGTTGAAGGTGACTTTAGATATAAACATTCCCTTTTTAAAATAACTACATATCGCTTGTTTTTCAGTTGTTTAAGAGTGATGAAGATAAACTGGTTTGGTATGATGTCCATTTGTTTTATGAATGAACAAGAACCTCCAAAGATTTCACATGAAACTATAGTACATATACAAGTCAATAACATTCGAGCGTGATTATTCTGCGAAGTTTAAAAAAAACAATTAAATTTAAAAAAATGCAGTGTTAAAAGGACTAAAGCTGAATAAAAAAGTAATAAATTAAAGAAAAAAATTACATTCAGTATAAAATTAATCACTAATAAAAATGGCACATAAAGCAAATAAGATAAAGTGAACATTTAAAAATAATAGCTAATTGTAATTTAAAATGTTTCAGAATTCTGAAACAACAGTCATGTTAATGTTACTGTTAATAAAAGGCAATTCTATACAAATCAGGAAGGTCCCACATAACAATCTCATTCTGCCTCTGACTACATGAAACACACACATGAGCCTGGATCTCAAAGCAAAGCACTTGACACCACTGGGGAGGGTAAGTTCAATATGAGCTCCATAATGACACCAGTCCTGCTCTGTTTAACCCATCCGAATCTCCTCAGAACAACTAAAGAAGAAAACTCAAATTGAAGTGACCTGAGAGGCAGCTTAAACAAACTCTCACTGAAATAGAGAGATGGGGGAAAAGTGGACTGATGGAGGGATGAGGGAGAAGGAAACACTATTGTCTGTGATATAAAATGTCACCGAAGGGTCTGTGGAGGTGATGTGGCTATTGGCCCTTATAATCTCTCTTTCTGTGTGCTAGTTTGTCATTTTTCCTCTGCCCCTTCATTCCCTTTCTCTCCTCTCACTCTAGTACTGCGAATGGTCTGTAATTATATCTCTTTTGGCCTGGGGTCAGTCTGCGAGGTGACATTGCTGATGTCCTGCTGTATTTCTTTCTGGACGCTTGTGATCTTTAACAGATGATTTAGGTTCAGTTAAAGCTCTATTCCAGTGGGATTTGTTTTCTAAATTATGTTTAATTCACAATTATTGACACCAGAAGGCTGAGCTTTATCTCTCTACAATATAACAGTTTTGCAAAGGCATATTTCTATAAAATGGCCATGCATATAAAACTTTTTTTAATGTATTTTTAGTGTATATATACACATCTAATATATATATATATATATATATATACATTATATACATATATATATAAAGAACTAAACAAATATCTATCTATCTATCTATCTATATTAAATAAAAAGAAAAAAGAAAGCAAGAATTAATGGAGAAAATACTTAATAACTTAATAAAATACTAGTTTTTCATAAACTTCATGTTTGTCAATCTAAACACTTACGAATCATATCGCTATAGTTAACTGTCCCATCAGTATTGGATTGAGATGAGCAACAATAACATTTGACTCACTGAAATCTGCATAAAGCCCATTCCCAACAAAAGCTCAAACTGCCTAAAATAGAAATACATATTTATATGTGTAATATATGTTGCATTTATTTGAATGTGGCATGGTTGTTGGTGCCAGATGGACTTAATGCTCATATGAGTATTTCAGAAACTGCTGATCTACTGGGATTTTCTCACACAACCTTCTCTAGGGTTTACAGAGAGTATGCAAAAGAGTGAGTGGCAGTGAAAATACCTTGTTGATGCCAGTGGTCACAGAAGAATAACCAGATTAGTTCAAGATGATAGAAAGGCAACAGTGACAATGAGATATACAGAAGAGTGTCTCGGTACAGACAACATGACCATGTCGAGCAGAAAAACAGAAAATGGAGGCTATAATATATGGCTCACCAAAATTGGACAATATAAGATTGGAAAAAGGTTACCTGGTCTGATAAATCTGTTTAATCTGTTTCTGCTGCAACACTGAGATGGTAGAGTCAGAATTTGGCATAAACAACATAAAAGCATTCATCATGTGTGCAACATCAGAAAGCTTAAAGCATCTCAAACTTGTTTCCTGAGAGTTCATTATACTCAAAAGGCCTCCGCAGTCACCAGTTTTCAATCTATTGAGTGGAATGAAAGATTTGCATGATGGATATGCAGCAGATGAATCTGCAGCAGCTGTGTGACACTTTCATGCCAACATGGACCAAAATCTATAAGTAATGAGATTTTGTGGAATCAATACTATGAAGAATTAAAGGGTTAGTTCACCCAAAAATGTCAATTTTATCATTAATTACTCATATCTCCCACATATCGTTCCAAACCCATAAGACCTCTGTTCATCTTAAGAACACATATTTTGATGATATCAAGGAGCCAACGATACAACTGAAGAGATCCCAGATTCAGAAATCAGCGGTAAAACAGTCCATTGACATCAGCGGCTCAACCACAAATTTGCGATGCTACGAAAATACTTTTTTTGCACAAATAAAACAAAAATAACAATTTATTCTTCTCCCATGACATACAGAACATCTACCACCATGCTCAACGCACCGTATACGCAAGCTTTAACGCATTTGACGTAATCAGCCTGGTTTACATTCGGGTGAAATCATGCACATGCGCATAATCGGCGGCTGTTTGCGAAGGTTTGGAACGACACGAGGATGAGCAATTAATGACAGAATTTTCATTTTTGGGTGAACTAACCCTTTGAGGCAGTTTTGAAGGCAACCTGGAACTATTATGTTGTATTTCTTTAAAAATAAAATGCTAAGAAGAATATGAACAATTACTAAACAAATCGATTTACTAAAATGAATTGGAGCTCCCAAAGAGGCACACTCACTTTGCAGCTGCATTATTGGTGTCCTTGTGCATGCGTCTGTCAAATACAGTAGGCAACAACACATTCTCACACTCCAACTCATCACATTTTGCTTTGTGTTTCACGCTAAACCTACCATCTGTCAATAAAACACAAGATATAGCAGGCACATACAACCACCGTCATCATTTATTTGAAAAATATTAATATTGCAAGTCTTTTAATACAAATTGATTGATTTGTGAGAGGAACAAACGCCATCGCTGTCTCCATCTTCTGTGTACTTCCTGTGCCTTACTGCAGTCTGTGCGCGATAAAAAAAAATGCCGCTACAAGAATCCTTACGTCAACGTTAGTTGTGAAATGCCATTGGCTCTTGTGTGTCTCGTGATCGATTGCATCATGCTGTTGTGAAATACTATTGTCTCTTGTGTATCTTGTCACTGATCATTCTACGGGATGGGAGTATGTTTTCTGAATGATACATAAGCACGTTAATGACCTGATCTCACAGAATTGCGTGAAATAACCACAAACTCTTAATGCATAATTCTGTGTTAGTGTCACGTAATCACCGAAAATTCCGTGATGGACTCACGTAAAAGATTACAATGTAATTCAGTGACAGGCATCAGCCGTGATCCACTCACGGATTTGGATTTAAATATTAGGTAATTAAATATTAGATATTGCCATTATCGCTTATGTATTGGGGTGTGATTTTTCACTGTAAATGGTCACAACAGTTTTATTTATGTTAATTTATTTATACATTTATGAGAAGGTAACCCAACACCTGCCCCTAAACCTACCATCTGTTAATAAAACACAAGATAAACCAGCATTTACAACTACCAACACAGCAGGCTGCTGCTTTGCGCAATTTTAAAAAAATGCCGCCTGGAGAATCCTTACATCAGCCTGATGCCTGTCACTGAATTACATTGTATTCTTTTACGTGGTAGTATCATGGAATTTTTGGTGATTACGTGACACTAACACGGAATTATGCATTAAGAGTTCATGGTTATTTCAAGCAATTCTGTGAGATCAGGTTGCATTTGCAGCATTACATTGTCAAAGTGTGGTCTCAGAGGAGGCTTGTGAGGGCTCTCGGCACTATTTGGGACAGGGTCAGTGAAAGATTTAATAGCATTGGATCTCTCAGCTGTAAAGCTACACTTGAAGTACCAAATTACTGAATTTGCTCTAATTTTACTGTAAAACAGCTTATGTGACACTACTGAAAATGATGTTATGTTTGTACACACTAACAATGTCATTAAATGAATGACTTATTATAACACTAAATGTAATGGACCAGCATGTAGCGACTCTTATTGCAGAAGAGGTCCATTGAAGTTAACCTCTGAATAACACTTAAGACTGTGGCAGTCCTTTTCAAGTTTTCAGCTCTGCTGCAAAAATCAATCCAAAAATCAAATATGAAAGATGAAAGACCATACAGAAATTGAATGTGTGTTCCCTTGGCAGTTTCTGGCCGATCTTTCCTAACTCATTTGCTCTCCGCTTGGAAGGACATTGGAAAACTGAAAACATTCCTGCTGAATTCCATCAATAAATCTGCCCAGTGAGTGATTGCATCAACCAACTGGCTGCATGTTTATTTGCTATGATTCATTGTGTGCATTCGTGTTTGTGTGTTTGACTTTCAAGCCCAAAAAGTCATCATAGCTAAATGCAAAAAGGTCACATTCACTTGGCCCTAATGCTCTGAAGCACTAAAAAATATTTGTATATTTGAAGTTCAGAGACTCTTAAAGGCTTCATCGAGATGCCCGTTTTAAGGATACGTGTTGCAGTAGAAATGTCTCTGACCTCGGATCAGGCCCGTTTTGCTGCACATGGCCACACTGCATGTGTACAGAAAGAAGGCAACTGTTCTGAGGTCAGAAGAGAGGTGGTTTGTTGGAAGAGGGATTAATGGGAGTTGAGGAGGAGGAAGATGGGTGAGTGTTTTGAGGCGATAGGGATGCCTTGAATGTAGCTTTAGCGCCCTCTGTTGACCGCTCTGGTCATCTATCTCTTTCTTTCTCTCTCGCTGCTAGTGTTGTTAGATCAATGTAATAGGTATTAGAGAAGGTACAGAAAGCCTTTGACTGCAAGTTGTCTTTCTTGTTCAGGGTGTAAATGGTTACGTGTTTTGAAGATGAAAGGACATTGGTGTTACAAGCGCTAAAATATGCAGAAAGCAGTTTCCACTGTGTCTCTCTTGTCTGCTCTACTGTGAGCTCTGTGATTGGTGGAATAAAAAAAAATGAAAGGTCTGCCAAACCACTGTGGCCAGAGAGAGAGAGAGAGAGAGAGAGAAAGGCGGATGGCAGCTTGATTCTCCAGCGCACATATCCTGGACCAAATCCTCTGCGATTTCAGTACTAGGCAAGTGGCATTTCACTGGCTTAGTAACATCCCTTTTTTCTCTCCCAGATGTGTTTTCCCCAAGGAGGCAAGAGAGAAAGTGGCTCAAAAAAAGGAAAGAGAAAGTAATCCAATATGATAAAATAGTATATAAAAAAGTCATTTAAATAATTAACAGAAAAAGATTTATAAATTTTTCAATTTTAAACAGCATCTTCTTTGTCTCTCTTGATCTCATATGCAGTAGATCAGTTTTCTCATTGTAAAACCTAATGTATAAATGTCCATGTGGTTTATTATGATTGGCTGATTGCCTAATCAATACTAGAATTTCATTTACTTTCATTTTTCATTTACTCAAACTTATTTAAAAAGCTTAATTTAAAATTCTGGTTTGATGTCATCATTACATGCATGCTAATTGGCCCCTGAACGGAAGAATGGGGTCTTTCAAAGCATTTTATTTTGATTTGTCATGAGATACTGGGAGGGAGAGCCTCTGACACATATTTGAAACAACAGCAAAAGTTTAGTGAACCTTGTGTTCTTCCCAACCTGGTCTCACAAAAATATGTACCTTGGTGCCTTATTGTCTTTAGTTTATTAAAAAGGTATATGTCTTTAGTTTATTAAAAAGGGTTAAATAAGAGAGCTTCAGCAGTTTCCGCGAGTTCTTTTTTTTTTCAAATTTATTCTCATAGTATTTAAACTTTTATTCTAGTAGTTTCGACTTTAATCTCGTAGTTTTAGATTTTTTTTTTGGTGTTACTAAAACTTTGTCAGTTTTGGAATCATATCATGATATAATTTTAGTAATTGTGCAAAAATTATGCTTTATTAATCAAAACTCTGTAAATTTGTATGAAAAGAAATAAAAAGTGTTTTACTGCCTCTAGTGTTTCGGTTTTTTTGGAAACTGCAGTGATGTCATATTTCGTATTTCACTAAAAAGTGCACCCAGGTATGTTAATAGAGATAGACCATGGAGACCAGGTAGATTTTTCCAGAGGTAAGATTGGGAGTCAAATATGGAGCCTCCATAAAATATCGCAATAAGCAGATATGTTACAAACGGGGACGCATGTTGTGCCCTGGGAGTGTGGAGCCCTGGGGCAATACTGCCTTAGACAGACCGACTGATTCAGTCAGAGTATGCAATACATTTGGAAGAGTTTTGGCAATCCCTAGGTAGCGAAAATGCGCTGTCTGCTGTAATAGGATGTCTGGTATCACACCAAGAAGAGGAGGAGGAAAAGAATGCTAATGATGAAGTACATGGCAAAAAGGAGGAAACAGGAAGGGAGGGAAGTGGGACAACCATTAACATAGTGACCAACAGATGGAGAAATGTTGTCCTCCTATTATCAGGGAGGATTCGTCCTCCCTCCTCCCTCCTCCCTCTCACTCACTCACCCTAACTTTGTTCCTGCTAAAGGGGAATACTGGAGGGTCATTAGTGGATGTGTTTGGAGCAAATTCATGCATCACAGTAGTTAGGTGTGGCGTGTGTGTTGACTGAGCTATGACTCATTATGTGTTTCTCTCTGTCTCTTCTTCTATGTCTCTAATGAGTCTGTACCTGTCACAGAATTGGGAGACATACACAACACCTGTTCCCTCCTACACTGCAGCAGTGAACTGTCAAGACTGATGAAAAGTTTTCACAAAACTGCAAATCTTTGCAATTTACAATCACAGAAGGTTAGACAAGTTATCAACAGAAAGACAGAACGAGAGAGCAAGACAGACAGACAGCTAGGCAGATACACTCGGATAGAAAAATATACTGAAAAGCAGATAGACAAAATGAGACAGAAGCGCATACACCAATAAAAAAAATATATACGATGAAGGGTAGATACAGAAAACAAGACAGACAGACATGTAATCATATACTGAAGGGTACTGTACATAGAGAAAATGAGACAGACAGACAGTCATACATAACAAAAGGAAAACAAAATTATTCCATTTTAAATTATTAAATTATTTACATTTTATTAAATTTATTAAAACTTGTAAAGTAAAGTTGACTTGTACAGTGTCTCAGAAATATAAAAGCAGAGCAGAAAATCCTGTCTCCTAAGAGGAGAGAGCTCACTGCTCTTGTGTGCAGCTTGTGTTATAGTTACTAATAGAAGAACTGTTTTATCTAACACACACACACACACACTTAGACAGGGAGCATGACTTTAATACGGAAAACAAAGCAATATAAATGGTATTTGCAATACAGAGAGAGAGAGAGAGAAAGGAAAAGAACATGCTTTTACCAGTTCTGTGCTAATGGGTTTTTAAAACTATGAAGCATATTCTGCTCACAGCTGAAAAACAGGAGAAAATATTTTTGCTCACAATGGACATGACTGCATTTAGTCGAAAATAAAGCTTTAATGATGAGCGACATGAACATACAAAAACCCATAAGCAGAGGTAGAGAGTTCAGATCTAAACTTGGCAAGCCTACACTGATTGTGTGCTCTGAAAGGGAGGATGAACAATGTGTGTGCTTGCATGTCTGGCTAGGGGCCAGGGTCTCTAACGGTGGTCTTTTCTCTCACATGTCATAGGTGGTGGTAGAAACTGGTAGAAGGCCAGGCCTCTGGCACCCTGGACAGACCCAGGGATGATATGGGCTCAGCATGAGCCAATGGGGGCAGAGCGATGGTGCTGTGTGATTTCAGCGCAGGCACCACCCTGTGTGGCACAGAGTTGTGAACAGCTGTGTCTCTGCAATTCACCCGTCAATAGAGTGCCCAACAACAGATGGCCCCTACTCATACACATAGTGCAGCGTGTGTGTGTTTGAGCCCTAAATACACATGTAAAACTCTTCTCAAATACTTGCACGTTCTTTGGATGCACAGTTCAAGGAACTCAGAAAAACAAACATGAGTAGAAGAAAGCAAACACAACATGTTTTGCTGCTTTTTGTCCTCTGACTCAGACTGTGTCTCTATTCGCTTCAGAAGAAAAGCTGGCACTCAAAAAGAAAGAGGAGGAGTAAGGATAAGACTGCTGCTCCATGTGTTTTTAGAGTCAAAGCCTAGTAAATACTAAAAAAGCACTAATACCAATAATCATAAAAATTAAATGAGTATTCAAATTAATGTTACAAATAATCATAAAATAAATGTAAAAAAGAAATATTCAAAATAATAAGTAACTGAGAAAACAGATATTTTCCTTAACTTGACATTAGTTGCTCAAAACTCATTTAAAGACTAAATCTACAAATCTTTAGTAATCTAGGTTTGCTCATACACTTAAATTAGTATAATTATCTCCGTGTCACCCTCGTGTAGAACAAATGCTTTTGTAATATGCTAGTAGTAGTTTTTAACAGTAATAGTTAGAGTGTGATTAAGTTCAAGTGAAGCCACCACAGAAAATGGCGAGTTCATCACAGCTTTGAGGTCAAGTTAATCAAATCAGTAAAATCTCTAGTTAAAATTCATCCACTGGCATAGAGCTGCAATTTTACTTGATTTATTAAAAAATGCATTTATTCCAGCATGCCAATTGAACTTGGGTCATTCTGCATAAAGAGTACCGCTCCTATCCCTGGCCCAACCAGACACAGCACATTTCTAGTGGGTAATAAGAACATCCTAACAATTTTGTAAGTGTGAGCTGTTATTTGAGGTACTCAAGGTTGTGTTAACCATCTTTGAAATGCATTAGGTTCTAAAATAAATTGTTAATATAATAAAATATTTCCATTGATACATGACAAATGATATTTAAATTCCATTTAAATAATATTAATTTCAATTAGGTAAAAAATTATGGTGAATGTTGCCATATGGCAACTCTAAATAACAATGAAATTAGATAAAAAAAAAAAAACTCATTCTGTGCTCATTCTGATATTTAATACAGTCAAATACTTATCTGCATTTATATAATCTCAAACCGAGTGAAGCTTTGTTATTTAGCCTTCAATATTGTTTTTAAAACCTTATTGTTCATCCTCACTGAGGTAGTTCTGACATTACTGGACAAGAGAAGAAAAGAATAAAGCAGGACAGAGAGAAAGAATAACTTAGTATAGAATGCTAAATGCCTCGCTCTTCTTCTCCCAGGATCATTCATTTTCGAATGATGACAAATATATCAAACCTTGTTTCTTTCCCCGGTTTTAATACTCTCTTCCTTTCCTCCTTTCATCTCTTCTTATTTGCTGCATCTCTCTATCAATCATCCCTCTCTGCCTTTTATTCAATGCGTTACCCCCTGTGACCCGTTCAGTCATTAAAGGTTCCATCATCAAGGCCACTGTCTATAAACAAACAACTCTAGCGCTCTACTGAGATCAGTTTCATAACGCTCCACCTGCTCTCAGGCCCTCCGGAGATCAAACTGCAACTGACTCTGGATCAGTTTCACTAGTGTTTTGTGTCTCTCATGGGGAAGTCTACATTAGACACAACTTTATCTGCCAAATGCTTTTGGAGGCAGATCAATCCACTGCAGTGCCACAAAGGATATCTGAACACTCTCACACACGTGCGATGGCTTAGAAAGGGGAACTTTTCAATGACCTGAACAAACATAGAATTTGACTAAGGCCTTAAATGTTCTTTAAGCTCCTTTTTATTTACATTTTATACAAAGAAACAAGTACTTCTTTTGAGAAAAATAATTTAAAGCAAGCCGTATTACTTTATAACATAAAACAAAGTCTTTAATGCAGTGTGGCACAGTGAAGCCTGGCACATTTTACTACATTGATGTAGGTATGTATATTGCAGTGGTTATTAATCAATCATGTAATAACCATGTAAATTTGACTCCCTCTAGTGTTCATTTCTTTTGAAAACTGCAGTGATATGACATAGCAACAACTGATGAGAAGAACCAGGTTCATTTAGTTATCTGGTTCAATCTTAGTTCATATTTCAGTTACATCAGAGTTCATTCTGGAAGTGGACCTAGATGAACCGCAGTGCTAACACTTGAAGAACAACACTAACAGAAATCGCACCAGAGTTCATTTTAATCAATTGTTCTAAGTGAACAATGCATTTTCTTAAAGGGGTCATTTTCTTAAAGAGTGTGTGTACACAACCACCCTACAATGATAAAGATCCATCCGGTAGTTTTTTTATTTTTTTTATTTAAGTAGATTTAAAGGGGAAGTACACAGAACAGAGTGATTTCTAAAGAGCTGTTTGTACAATGAGCGTTTTTTACACTTTCTTTGAGACATTTTAAAACAAACTATATTACAAACTTTACATAAAGACCCTATATAATCATATTAGCTTGTGGAAAATTGGCTTTACTTCTTTGAAGTATAAAACAACCCATCAAGTACCTTAAATCAACACAAATCCACATCTATATTCTTACCGCTGCAACATATCTCAACCCAATCATGTGATGTGGTAATTAACTACCTGCAAAGTTATTTCTACAGGTATTATATAAAAAAGTTACTAGTGAACTGTTGTAGTATCATTCCCTGAACACACTGGCTTCATTGATCTACAACATGTTTAATCCAATCTTCGGTACACCTTTCAAAGCTGAACAGCTCTTATAAGCCAATAAATGAATTAAGCTTGCAGTGTGCTTTTCAGACATAAACAGTGAATATGTGGTGAATGTGTGTGTGAGGGTTGAGAGGTCAACTCACTCAATCCCACATCTCTGCCCCTTGACTGAATATCTGTGAGAATGGGGCAGGAGGGCCGATCTTCGTATTGATCTCATCCATGCAAACACTTACACAGTACAGCACCCGCGTGGCTTTGATATTAGGATGTTAGGGTGATCTTCCATATTGATGAAGTACAGATAAAGAACAAACGTCAAGTGCGTACAGAGAGTTGAACTATACCTGACCCTCAATATACACTTCCACAGGAGGATCCACATGATCTTTATATAATATTGCACCATCTCTTTGTCTCTCTCACACACAATCTAATGCTGAATGTTTACACAATCAATGCAAGTAGACAGACATCCTCAGTGAGGTTGTGTACGGTGCAGCATAAAAAGAGAGCAGAAGAGGAGTCGGAATTAATCAGCTATACTACTGAGGGTCATTGAAGTTTGGAGATACTTTTTTTTTCAGTCAGTTTTGACTGTTTTAAACTTTTTTCTAACTATTACCACACAAAGGCAAAAGACAGTAACTTCCAAACTTTCGAAAAAGAGTTATTTATGTTTTTGGGACATTCAAGACATCCTTTATCATGTGCATAAGTATCTTGAGTAAATTTAGTTGTTTTTCAAAGAAAATAATTGGTTGCCTTAACAATGACTCCGAAAAGCCCAGCAGAAACCAAGACAGAACACCATATAACCAACACATTACGACTGTTTTGGAAACCTTACTAACATTCAGAAATGGACTTCAGGGGGAAATGATTTAAAAGTGTAGAATATATGTTTTAGAATTAATTTCAAGTGCAAGCTCCACAAGATAATGTGCATTTATTACTCGTCTCTACTTTTACAATGACTAAAACAAACCATAGGGAGAGTCTCACTTGAACATCTTGTGATAAAAGACCTTCCTCAAGGGCACAATGGCAGAAAGCGGTTGAAATTGAAGTAAAACTCTAGCGCATGACTCAAACTCACTTAAAATGTTTGCAGTACAGATACTTACATACACACTACCGTTCAAAAGTTTGGGGCCAATAAATTTTTTTCTTGTAAGAAATATGTGTGTTTACTGTGCATATATACAGGTCCTTTTAAAAAAAATAGCATATTGTGATAAAGTTCATTATTTTCTGTAATGTACTGATAAACATTAGAC
>JAUMHI010000001.1:301250-312882 GCA_032359435.1 Enteromius unitaeniatus | reverse complement strand
CAGGGGACAGGACGACTGCACTGTATTAAGGAGAGGATGAATGGGGCCATGTATTGTGACATATTGGGCAAAAACCTTCCTCCAGTGAGAGCATTAAAGATGGGTCGTGGCTGGGTCTTCCAACATGACAATGACCGAAAGCAAACAGCCAGGAAAACCGAGGAGTTTTAGAGGGAGCTGAAACTCTGTGTTGCTCAGCGACAGCCCAGAAACCTGAAAATTGTAGGTAAAAGTGAACGAAAGGGGTTCCGGTGCTGTCGTCAATCCTGTGCTCTGGGTGCCCAGGTGAGTTCCTTCTTCTCCAATTTCCAGTGACTGTGAGCAGTGAGGGGTGGGTGCAAGGACATGTGATCATGTGGTATTCTAAATACTGTTGTACCGCAATATAATTTTTTTTTCGATAATACAGTGGTCGCATGACTCGATAAAATGAAAGGTCTTCTGAGAAAGGTTTGCTCAGGCGAATGGAGCGAACGGGAGGTAGCTGGAACTACAATTCCCATCAGCCCAAGAGTGCCCATCATTCTTTGCGGTCCCATCATTTCAGTCACTATTTCATATTCATTCAGTTTTTCTGACAACAGAAACCATTAAAAAGATCAGTGAAAGCAGTTATATTGAGAATAAGGGTGCATTGAATAACATTATGTGACAACAGAGAAGCAAGATAATATGACACACTGACGTAATAAATATGCAAATTGATACTGAGGTTCCTGTTTCAAAGTTTACAGATGGATGGCTAATGTGTGTGCCCATGATATGTTCAGTGTTCATGTAAACTGTTTAATAAGCACTTTTTAAAGCCCTTTTTTTGAGCCTCTTAATTAGTTTTGTTTTTTTATGTAAATGATTCAATAAATACAGTACCATGCCATTCATACCGAGGTATTACCGTACCATGAAATTTTTATACCGTTACATCCCTACTAAAGATATAACAGCAGTGGTTACCATCAAACAATTATTATTTTTTTTAAATCACCAAAAAACTAAATTATATAAAATGACAACCAAATTCCCTAATGCACAAAACTGATAACATCAATAATCTTTTTATTATCATTACATTTTTCGTTTTTACTTCTGAATTCATAAATGTGACATTTTACAGTAAAATTAGGTTACACTTTATTTTAAGGTGTCCTTGTTACAGTGTGATTATATATTTAAATATTTAATAATATTAATTAACTACATGTATTTGCTATATGGTTAGGGTTTGGCTTTTAGGGTTACTTGCATGTAATTATGAATATTTTATTATTATTATATTAGTAAGTGCACGTAATGCAACAAGGACACCTGAAAATAAAGTGTTTGTATATACACTTATATACTTAAAATTATATATACTGTACTGTATGTTAAACTGTATGTTAAGATGTTAAACAATTTATTTCTTTTTTTTATTGTATACTGTAAGGTTTACCAGCAATTTTTTACTTTCCAATAATCTTTGTCCATTTTACATTATAGAGTATATTTTAGCTCAATAAAACTGAGAGTCTGGTTTTGGGATTAGTTTTGGATTTGGATTTTTGGGGGTTTGATATTTGTTTTGATGCTCTGATCTTGATTACGATGTTGGTCTGATCTTGATTACCCTCTTTACAGTTTAAATTACCATTTTATAGATTTTCCAGCATGACACTGTTCAACAGCATCTCCAGTGGGCATTACTACCATTTAATAGGGAAAGCGTTTAATTCTAGTGCTGATACAATCACACACATCAGCCAATCACCTGGCCAGCCCACAGGCTCACACCTCTGAATTTCCAATATGCATTAACTACACTTAATAGAGGTGGTCTTCAATCTTAGCTTGATTAGCCGCCGGCCTCTAAGTGAAGTACGGATAAAGGTGGTAATTTAAGCACTAATGCGACACATTACTCGGTTGTGTTAAAATGGGTAATGCTGCTCCCTGGCACACAGACGCACATTCAAAAAACCGAGCGGTTTATGATGAATGCCACCTTAAATGTCTGCTCGCTTCGGTTTTTAATCAGCAGTCACACGCGCATACACAGACATTAAAGGATGAGCTTTGAGAGTGTTATAAAACAACATGATGGAACATGTTCTGAGGTTTTATGATACACGAGTGTATGTTCAGAAGCAGCTAATGCTGCTATTATAGTTATTAAAGGCTGTGAGAGCTCACCATATGAGCCTTTTGAGATCAATACAAAGATCATCTCAGCCTTACAGAGGAATCTGAGGAGGAGGGTCTCATCTAAAGACACACTTACACACGGTCATAGAACACACGCAAGATACAATAAAAAATAAGCAGTGTGTGTAAAGTGTTTAAGTTTAAGATATTGCTTGGGTTAAAGAGATTAAAAAATATATATTTTATAGAAGGCCCGGGCAGCTCTATTCCAGCTCTATTCAAAACTTAATTATTTTTTGTACAATTGGTCATTCAAATTATCAGGCTCCAATCATTCAGTTAATCTATTTACATTTATATTTAGCAGATAGAGTCAACAATATGCAATGTCACTTACATTAAACAGCTAAGCTAAAGAAGAAGACTAACGCAGAGAAGATTGTGAGTGTTTATGTGTTCAGCTGCTTTTTGAAAGATTTGATGGTCTCAGCAGTTTGGGTGGAGGTTGGTAGTGCTATCCACCAGAGAAGAACAGAGAAGGTTAAAGTGTTGGAGAGTTTTCAAAGTTTTGTTCATAGTTCATAAAACTACAGTTTTCTGATTCTAATATATATTTGTGAAGAAATGAAGTCATCACGCATGGAAAATCCCCTCAGCTGTAGCTCTTAAACCTCATTTACAATTGTGCACATTAACACTAGGCTTATCACCAAACCCATAATAAATATTGCACCAACTGTGATGCACCACAACATCATAATAGTGGGTAGTGTCAAATATAATTTTTTGGGGTGAATTAAGGCATGGGGCCTCATTCAATAAAGACCTACATAGAATAATCCTAAATAGGAATGTACAAAATATATATATTTGGCTTTTTTAAAATCCATTTTGTTCCATTTGGTGTAATATGAAATTTAAAGATAACAGCTAAATGTACATGCATTTTATAATTGAGGCCCCTGTTTTTTTTTTTTGTTTTTTTTTTGAGGGGTTTTCTTCTGTGCATCTTAGCAAGGTGTGCATCATCTTGAGCTACTGCTTTTCTTGACAAACTTGAAACACTCAGTAAATGTTCTACAACTTGACATGTGATCGATTGCTTTTCCTGGCAAATGGTACAGTGTGTCCAGGAAGTTGGCTCCTACGTTTATAGCCCATTAATTTTCCCAAATGGCACTTTCCATTTTCCAGCCCTGCAGCATATTGTGAATAAGTTTTAAGACACCGGGCAACTTTTTTCTGGGCATCGGGCCTCGTCCAGTGCTGATTATGATGAAGTGTTGATAAGACTGGTAGTTTTTTATTTTCTTTGGCTTCTCTTATGTTCCTCGTACCCAACTAATCAGATTGGCACTTATTGTGGCTCCATTGCTTTTCTTGGCTTGGTGAAACCTGAATAATCTGAGTGGCAGGCAGTGCCTTCAGTTCTATTACTTGGACATTCTGATCCTCATGTTGATCAGGCTGGCACCAAATTGGGTTCGTTAGGCTTTACCTTCCTGCTGTAGTTGTTAATCAGATTGGATCTGCTGGGAATTTCAGATCTCTTCTCTCAGGTTGAAGTGGATGGCATTGCTTCACCTTTCTGTGATTCTTCCATCAGATTTGGCTCTATAAGTTGAACAGGTTTCTGCCATTCGAGAATCAGTTTTAATCAGCAGACCCACAGAATTACACTTTACTTGATATGTCTGATCCTCTTTATCCTCTATAACAGATTTATTTTTCTTACAGACTGGTTTGCAGTGTAACTCATGCTTAAAGATGGGTTTTTCTGTCTATTATGATTATTATTAGTAGTAGTAGTCCATATTTAATAATAATAATAAATTATTATTATTGTAATTATTATTATTGTTGTTGAAATTTACGATATTTAATAAGAATCCTTGAACAATAATAATCAATCATGGTAATGATGATGATTATTGTTATTATTAATGTTGTTGTTGTTTTATATTATTAAAAATAATATTAATCATTATAATGGTCTTTATAATTATCATCCTTATCATAATGGTAAAAGTAAACGCATTAAAATATTTAAAATAAAATAATTGACAGTAATAATAATAGTAAAATGAACAGTAATTATATATTTATTTTCAATAATAATATAACAAATATTATTATCATTATTGTAAATAATTTTATAATTACTGTTTATTATTATTATTATTAAAGTTGTTGCTGTTGTTTCCTAATATTAAACAATAATCTTGATCATTATAATGATAATCACCATTATCAGCATCAAAACATATTTTAATTAAAGGTCCAAATTTAAAACTGATAATATATATGAATGGACAATTTAAAAAATAATTCTGGGGTGATTAAATATTTGAATTATAGATAGCAGTAACAGAGGTCGGAATGGATATCTGAGGTGAGTATCTTTGCAGATGATAGTTTGAGTACACTGGAATGTTGTAGTAATCACAATGCCTCTTTCTTGTAGGTTATAGAGATCGCTGGAGAACACACAGACAAGGAGAACGAGAGACCACAACCACACAACACAACACTGGAGACACAGAGGTAGATCCAAGGAGCCTGGGGATGAAACAGAGATTGAGGAGAATACAGGGGATATCACAAGGTAGGTATTCAGGTAAGTAAGTAGCGATAGAGCTTGCCAAAGTTTGAGTCCATTTGTCGAGTACAAGCTCGGTCAAAAAGTGCTGTGTGGTGTGTGGATTTATGTGGTGGCTTGATCGGTGCACTGATTCAGTTCAGGTAGTGGTGAGAGTGAGCATTGTGAGGGTGGAGCCTGGCGTGGATTTAACAACATATATATTTTTGTCCTTTTTGAATCCGCAGAGTGTGAATGTGCTTCCCTTTATTTATATGCCTCCCCTACAAGGGAGAGTTCTGTGATTGACTGCTTTGGTCTGTCTGATTTGCAGCGTTACTCATGTTTAAAGATGCGCACTCTTGTCTATTAAGAGATCCTTTAATCTAAATAGCTGGCCTTGCCTTTGCCTGTCTTTATAGCCTGAGGCCTCATAGCGGCCTCCCTACAGTGCTAGCTAATGTAGCCAATAACACACTCACTGCAGGGGAAAGGACGCTTATACACAC
This sequence comes from Enteromius unitaeniatus, assembly GCA_032359435.1. Taxonomy (NCBI): domain Eukaryota; kingdom Metazoa; phylum Chordata; class Actinopteri; order Cypriniformes; family Cyprinidae; genus Enteromius; species Enteromius unitaeniatus. The sequence continues at coordinate 307,674 of JAUMHI010000001.1, read as the reverse complement.
ACATGAAGACACACTCTCTCACACACACACATATGCACTGCAGGAGCCTGAGCTCGGAACAATACATCAAAGACAAAACCATCAGAGGCACAAGCACATGATGGATTTATCCAGGATAGTAGGAGGAGGGAGGAATGGAGACGGTCCAGTCTCCTGGTGTCGAAAAAAGAAGTCCTGAAGAGCTCTTACATTTTTATGAAGCAAGGATTTGTGGTATTATCGCAGACCCACATTAGATGAAGTCACATGTCTTAGATTACTCAAAGGAATGAATAGTGTGATAAATGACATTAAACAGGAAAATGTTTGTTACTTTTAGCCAGCGTTAGCGTTTAAAATTCAAAGTTTGCGGTCAGAAAAGCCACCCTGAGCCAAACCAGAGCTAGGAGTACGTTTTTTAGTGTCCTCCAAACTGCTGAGCGTCCTTCAACCCCTTCTGTTTCTCATTTGCTGGCAAGAAATAATAGAGCCATTAAAATATCTATTATAAGTGTACACGTCAAGGAAGTAGCAGAAGGAAATAGGATGGAGGAACGCTGACTCCTGATATAAATATGACAAGTGTGATTTAATAACAGCTGCTTCTTGGGTTTTGAGAAACACTGGGGCACCTCTGCATGTATGGCACGGCGGGTAAGAAACAGTAAACTAAATTGGATTTAAATTGAAGGTATTTGTAAAAAGATTTCACAATGCATTACCTGACCAGATGATTTTCTTTTTCTTTTCCTTTTTTTTATATGGAAACAGATACTTCATTTGGAGTGAGGGAGCCCTTTTGCTTTTATATTAGAAATGTATACACATTACACATTAGTTAATGTGTATTAACATTCCAGTAACTGAATAATTTTGACTGGCCATATTCAAGGAATTATGAAAAGTGTTGTTTTTAGTTAACTGTTTGGCTGTGAAGCAATCACTTTCAAATTTCCAGCAGAATTTTCCAATTCCTGCACTAAGTGAAAAGAAAATTATAATCTTCTGCAAATACTTATATAATAGAATAACAGTTATAACAGCTACATATTATTATTGTTATTATTAAAAGAGTTACAAAGATAAATGGCGGCATCATTTCTAAACATGCTTTATCACCAATGAAAGGACTGCTCTTGTGAAATGCTAGTTATACCACCAACAAGTGTTTCTCTAACTAACAAGTGGTGAGCAGCCTCTATTTTTGGTTTGACCTCATAACTGTGGCCTTTATATAGTGCAGTTCTGTCCTCATTAAAAGCCTGAGCGCATAAACTCAATTCATTTCTGACAGCTTTTGTGTTCTCACACCATTGCAGCCAAATAATCAGTCTCTGACTGCGTTCTGAATTTACCAGCAAATGTCACTGCAGCAACAAAATCCTATTTGAATATGCATCTATCTAGGGCATAGGAAAATGAGATTGAAAACAACTGTGATTTTATGAAGGGTAACAAAAACATTTCTCTGCCTTGTTTGCTAATAAGCTAAACTCTGAGCAGGGTGATGAATATATCATCGGCTGTAGTCACAAGAGTCTTGGTCTCATAAAACACGTCTTTGGTGTGTGCAACCCATATAACAACCTGTTAACATTTTAAAATGAAATAATAAAGAAAAATAATGTTTTCAGACTCTTTCATTCTCTGTATCATTACATCCCAGGTCCTGATTGGGGTTCGAGTTGCTATAGCAACCTCACTGTGAGAGGTGCAGAGCATGTTAGGTTTGGAAATTGATAAGCCAAAAGTGGAGGTAAAATCCCTTCTTTAAAACGTAAGTACTTTTCACAATGTGTTATTTTATTTTTTTATTTTCATTTTTACTGTACAGTATTTATAGGCTAATAAGTCTACTTTAATAAAACAGTTTATCCAGTCAGCTTTACTCACTGCATACGCTGGTAAAAACAGTAATATTGTAAAATATTACTGCAAATTAAATAGAATGTATTTTAAAATGCAATTTATTCATGAACTGGTAAAGATTAATTTTCATCAGTCATTCCTTCACTTTTCAGTGTCACATGATCCTTTAGAAATCATATGCTGTTCAAGTACCTATAAATTAATAACCGTTTTTAATAATCAGTGTTATAAAAACTGTGTTGAACGTCTATTGTTATTTCCTGATACCCACTTCATCGGTGTTACCTTGCACTCGTATTATCTTTACTGAATTACTGCTTTCACAAAACAGTTGATATCAAACACACTTGCTTAAAATTCAACTTTTATGCCTTGAGGCACAAAACAAATCTTTGTGTCTGCAAACATGGAGAAGTAGTTAAGTCAATGTAGAAGTATGTGGAAATGTTTGAGTGCGTTTATTGTTGCACTTCCATTGAAGTCTTGCCAACTGCAGGAATTGAAAACCGCTCACATAACAACACCACTTTGTCTCTTCTTTATTTTATGTTTTAATGATGCTTGAAAATCTGAAGAAAGCTGCGCTATTTGTTTTGCTTATGCATTCACCTTATCTCTAATTTAGTCTGCTTTTCATTCCAGTCATTTCCCACATGGATACACTATCTGCTTTAAAGGTAAAGTGCATTATTAAAATGGCCGCTGGTTGATGTAATCTCTGTTGAGTAATGTAAGATGCTGGGGTTTCTTTGTGATGTCACAAGGGAGAATATAAGGCAACGGTGGCTTCACATTGTCAACCGTTGGTACTGTAACAAAGCAAAAGGTCAAACAATTACTTTCTATTCCTAGTCATTCTTTTGTGCCTTATTGGTTAAACATATACACTCTCCTCATTCTAAATCATAACAAGCCTGTATGCATATGTGCAAATTCTGCTGACACATATACTCTTTATTATTACTTTATTTAGTTCTAAACAATAATGTTGGTGGATTTTGTTGTGAGAGCACAACAGGGGATGGACTTCTTCACTGGAGGAAGCATTATAATGGATTATAGTCTAATTTTTGGCCAGATGCCATGGTTTTAAGTTAAAAGGCCTGAATGGTGGAACAAATTTTTACAAACACACAGCTTTTCACTTCACCAGGCTTTAACTGGCTTATGACTAGAGCTGTTTGCATTACTTGTGGATTATTGTGATGCATTTTACTTATTTTGATGGCACCCATTCACTGCAAAGGATACATTGGTGAGCATGGTGATGTATTGCTTAATTTTACATCTCTGTATCTTGGCTGGCCTGAGGGTGAGTATATGTTCTGCAAATGCTCATTTTTTGGTGAACTATTCCTTTAAGGCATCAACATTTTGGGCATGAATGGGCTCTAATGGAAAGTGCGTGTCCCACTGGGACCTATCATTCATCCAACTGAGAGAGCTGCTTGTATTTGACCAGATATCTCCACACCAGCTGCCATGACCTAAAGTCCCCCAATGTTATGTGGAAAATATGCTGTTTAGTTCAAGGAGAAGCTTTATTTTCCATTTTGCAGTTGAATGGCTTTAAATTGCCACAGTTTTCCCTATTCACAAAGTGAAAATAAATTGCCTGGCAAAAATGTCATAAGACAGCTGGGCCGCACTCCCCATATATTGTTTGGTGTTGTGCTTCAAAAACAGGAAAATCATATTTAAGCATCACTTGTAAAGAGTGCATCCAGACTCATGCTCTCAGTCCTTAAAATGATGATAGCAATGCCTCAATGAAGAAACCCTGTAACTCTGTCTATATCCGTGTACCTCATACCGCATATTATTTATAAGAGAGAGAGCGAAGTACAACTAGACAAAAAGTGAGTCGGCTGCCTCTACTTGGCAACAAAAGAAGAAAGCAGAAAGCATGAGAACAGAAAAAGTATGCAGTAAAAAGAAGCGAGAAGGTGCAGATGGAAGCAGAGAGGAAAGGCAATAGCATTCACACTGTAATGTGAAAAACAGGAGGGGGTGTTTGATATTATCAGTTCTGAGGCACCGTAGATCATCTCCAAAATCGAATTATCCCCTAAAGGAAAACACGACACGAGAATATAGAGGGGGCAGGATGTTGAACTGCAGGGCGGGAGAGAAAAGGAGGGAGAAGCTAAATCAGACTCCATTTTCCACTTTTTCATTTTAGTAATCGCACATGCTCTCCCGGAACGGCTTCATCCCACATCTCACAACTCCATTACCGCGGCAACGGAGAGCTTTTGTGTACCGGTAACAGAAAACGGCTGGGACAGATAAGGAGGGGTCTGGAAGCAAAGGTATTCAGGGGTTTTAGTACGGCCAGTAGAACGGGTGCATGAGAGAGAAGGAAGGGAATAAAAGAATAGAAGAAAGAACACTGAAAATGGTGGAAAAGAGAGAGATGGGAATTCTTTCCATGCAACCAGCTCTCTAGCTTTACGACAGCTTCAAAGTACAAAGGAAGATGACAGAAAGCCCAAGATACAACATGGCAATTCTTCGCTTTAACGACGTTTTAACTTGTCAGAAAAAATATAACGTGTAAAAAAAAAAAACTCAATTTTATAAAACATTTTTAACAAATGCTGTCACAATTTACACGATTTAGAACAACTAACAAAGACCTTCAAATGATATTTATGGCCAAACTCCACTGGTCTGATGAGACCACCTTTTATTTCTTCAGACATCTAAAATGCAGAAAATGGAACAGTTAGAAAGAGCCTTGGGTAAATATACAGACATAAGGCAGGACAAAGATAAATGCTTATACACACATACTAAAATAAGTTAAAGGTTGTGTGCTGGGCAACAATCCTACAGTGGGCTCTTGCTTTAACCAAGCTATGTATAAAGACAGTGAGGATTTCAGCACCATGGACAGAGCAATCACCACTGAAGCCATTCAAGATTTCAGTACCTTGGACAGTGCACTTGCCAGGGGATTTCAGTATCTTGGACAGTGCATGTGCCAGAAGAAAGTTGATGACATTATAGAAAGCCTTCTGAGATTTCAGAACCATGGACAGTACAGCCACCACACAAACTGTCAGGGTTTTTGCAATCACTAAAGCAAGTCAGAATATCAGTATTTTGGACAGTGCAGTTGCCTGAATAAAGCTGATGATTTCAGCACCATGCAGAGCACAGTCACCACTGAAAAACATAAGCCGTTTCAGCTCCATGGGCAGTGCAACTACCATTGATTTCAGCTTTCAGAAGCATGGACTGCATAGACTAAAGTACTAGTACTAAAGTACCAAAATTATTTTAGTCTTATAGACAGTGCTTTTCTGAACATAAAACCTTTTGACTTGTGCATTTGTGTAAATGCAAGAAAAAGTAAATAGAAGATCAGAAGAAGTAATCATATGCTCCAGAAAAATTTGTATAAAAAACCTGAAATGAGCTCTAGGAGGTACCATACAAACCTACAATCTCTCTCACTTCAATTTTAAAGTCAGTAATACTAGTTGAGTTTCTTACAAAGAAATTCACTTGTTAGTCACAACCCCCCTTTTTAAAAAGGAGTATTTTGTATCTGTAGGCCTAGAGAGCTGCTGATGACTGAGTGACTGAAGCCTGCTGTGTGAGGTATTTGCAATTTTGCGGCTGCTCATTGTCACTCCATCTGTAGTGCAGTGGGGGTTAACTGCGGTCCACTGAATAGCCAATTTGTATGTTTCAAGTTGCAATTCCTATGTTTAAAAAAAAGAAAGAAAAAAAAGAACAGAAAATGACAGTAACCTATGGTTTTCTGTTTGTTTTTTTCTCTTGTGTTCTTTTTTTTTGGGGGGGGGGATGGGTAGGGTAAGATTGTCATCCTGCTGGTGAAGATCTCAGCCAGGACTGGCATTGTTTCCCATCTCTTCTGAGCCACTGACGGTTTGTCACTTTTGCTACCTCTAACTTCCTCACTTTGGTTTTTCTGCTTTAGTTTATGTCCATTACCACCTACGTTTGTTACCAACTGTTGTATAAAAAAGCAATGTAAATTCAATATAGTAGATACATCACTATTAGGCAGAACTTCTAATGTTATTTTGTCTGAGTGCATTAAATGCCTTTCATGCATTCTAAAACTATTTAGATTGTTACATAAAAAAAGTCCTATCTGATTGATGCAACAGTGCAGAGTTTAATCCAATGACTATTTTTCAAATGGCAACATCCGTAAAGTAACAGCTCCCATGGCAACCAGGTTTCTTGCATCCATTCCTTTCAAATTTCAAGGATGTGTTAAGTTTTATACTTCCTTGTTTCAATATGTTTATTTATCAAATGTTTTATTGAATAGAAAATATTTGTTTATGAGAATATATACAGTATATACAGATAATAACTATATTACACATACACTACCATTAAAACATTTAGGGTCAGAAAGATATTTAATGGTTTTTAAAGATGTTTCTTATTCTCTTCAAGGCTGCTGTTCAATAACAGTATAACTTCAATAACTGTTTCTGTGTTAATATATTTTGAAATGTAATTTATTCCTGTGATACAAAGCATCATTACTCCAGTCTTCAGTGTCACTTTCAGACCTTTCAGAAATCAT
>JAUMHI010000001.1:280082-292214 GCA_032359435.1 Enteromius unitaeniatus | reverse complement strand
TCTATGGAGAAGAAGTGGAGATGAAAGTCAGACCAGGAGACAACATCACTCTCTACTGTGATCTCTCTCTAACTACTGGTTCTACCATTGAATGGATAAGAAACTGCTCTCATGAACATCAACCCTCTCTTAAAATTAATTTTAGGATAATGGGCGAGGAGAAATTTCAGCGACTGAACTTTGGCCACAACCTCTATAATAATTCTATTGATCTACATATTACTAACATCAGTGTCTCTGATCTGGGACTGTACTACTGTGTAAAATTAGAGACTAAGGTAAATAAAGATGAAAAAGGCATCATCTCTGGATCTAAGGTGTACTATTATGGAAACCGAACAACTCGTCTTTCTCTTGAAGGTATAAGAAAACACTTCCGTTAGTCATCATTGTTTGTGTAATTCTGGACCATTTCACCTTCCCAGATAAAGTGACTTTTTTCTTCTTCCTCTTCTTTAAAAAAATCATTGATAGATTTTTTTTTGTTTTATTTTGAGCAAGTATCTTCCTGTTCTGGACCCCTGAACACAGCACCTCTTGTATCTGACTGTGTGCTCTGCTGGACGCTGCTGTTCAGTGTGTGTCCGGTGTGTGTTCTCCTCTCCTCCATCTGTGTCTTCTGCCTCTGTTGTAGAAAAACTACAGGTAACTATTTAAATTTTGTTTGCCCATGTTTTTTGGAAAGTTTTACTGTATAGATCAATAGCTTTGTAAATAATCGTACCTTGTATGAGCAAGGCCTGCACACAAAAATTCATAGCAATGTTACAAACTGAAACATAACCAGAATTTCATGCACTTTAAAGCAATGATTTAATTTAACAATCCATTGTAGATGCTGTGACTGATCAGAAAGACAAGTTAAAAGCTAGAAATACAGCTGAGGTATGAACATCATGCACATTCATTACAGACACTGCATTCTTTTATTTTGCTAAAAACTAAAAGAGTAATTTATTAATTTTCATTTCAGTGCTTGGATGAAGAGGTGTGTTATGCATCTTTAGACGTGATCACCAAGAGAAAACAACGCAAAACAAAGCAAGTGCAGAGCTCTGACTTCAGTACTTACGCTCAGGTCAGAACACAAACTGAATAGACCTAAAACAGAACTGAGCTGGATTCTGAAATCCAAATATAAGAAAACTCACAGGTTTTATTGTCATGTAATATCATATGTAACCCGTCACAAGAAAGAGGAATTTACCATAACATGTGAATGCAAAATATATCTATAATTCCAAAATACTTTTTCACATTATTTTTTACGAGCTAATATATTCAAACCTGTTAAGTTGTTACTTGGGTATTGGTGCAGTTAAAGTTCTAATAAAAGTCTGAAAGGCTGTGATGATCTGAATAACAGGATATGCAAGCAAGTTTCCCGTGTGAAGTGATATTTCGTTTAAGGTGTGTTTGAATAACTAGTTTGTAACTAGTAGTCTCAACGGAATAGTTGAAATTTTCAAAAATGTAAATTACGGCATATTTTACTCACCCCCAAGCCATCCTAGACATATAATTTTCTTCTTTCAGATGAACAGATGAGTAAGATAAATAAAAGAAATATGCTCATAAAGAAATAGGAAAGGAAATAGATAGGACAGTAGCTTGTGTAAATGCTTATGTGGTGAGTTTGTGGTTAATTCGGTTTGTATGCATGTGTTTGGTTTTCTTAAGACTGCATGAGAAAGTATCACATTTACTGCATCTCTCAGGATGCACAACAGCACAACAAGCAGGTTTAGGTTTTATCAAGACAGAACTTTGGATTTTTCTATATTTCTTTGGCAATATACACCACATGCCATTTCAAATTATGTTCATATGATGTTTAAGATTATTTTAAAACTTATGTGTAAGAAATATGCTTCTTATAACTGTATATTTACTTTGTCATTATATTTAATAGCATGACATTGTATATTTTCCCATTATTTGTCAATTTTTTGTCTAAATGTGACTTATTTTGTCAGTTTAATTCTTATTACATTCCACATTTATTTGATTAATATTTTTAAAGCACATTTCTGTGTCACAGCAAAATAAGTCATATCAGTTGACATGATTCAGTTGGTTCAGTCTCTCTAATTGTGTTTGCCAAATCATTAAAATCCTAAAAGACATATTACAGAAAAGTAACACAAGAACATGCATTGGGTAAGTAAGTGGGTATGTTTGTGTTTCAGGGCCTTTAAGGAACATCATTAAAATGACCAAAAGGTGGTGCTAATGGAGTTTCTTTTCTAAAATCCAACAATCAACATTAAATCCATTTTTAGAAATGTTCTTATAATGTTAGTATTAATTAGTAAAATAAGTAAAAACTAAACAATAATAATAAAAAATAAATCATAATTCAACTAATTGCCAATCAAAATTTCTCAGTTCAATAAAAAAAAATGTAAGGGAGTCTAAATACTTTCCATACCCACTGTATTTCACAGCATGCAGCATGATGGACACAATTTTTTCTGACAATAAAAAAATGACAAAATACATTATAATGCGGTCAGTGAAAACTTTGGAAATCCTTTAATTCTACTTTTGCCAAAAAATGAAGATTAAAGAATCAACAAAACACATTCTTCTTTCATTTCTCTTTTTGTGCTGCACTGTTTTTACGTACTGTACCTTACTGCACATTTTGCTGAAGTTTCAATGAAAAGTGTCCACTGAGTGGTGCTAAAACACAGGTTCAAGAACGCGAACCCTGGCATATTTATTATGTTGATATATATTGAAATATATGTGGACTGTTGCAAAAAGTTAATGCTCTATCATTAATTATTAGGGCTTAGTTTAGGCTTACTTTCACAATATTATGTAAGATGAATTGTTATTATATTAGTAATGTGTAACAAGGACACCTTAAAATATAGTGTTACCTTAAATGTGAGTATGTACTGTATATGTGTGTGTATACACACACACACACACACACTGTCAGAACAGTAACTGAATAGATTAGATAGATGCAGGAGTCATTCTCATTGAAACATCAAGTTGATGGCATGTTTGTTCAAATGTGTGTCTGTAATTAAACCATGTTAAAAATGTAAAGCAAGAATTATTAAATTATTGACAGAGTTGACAAATAAAAACATTTTCCTTCAGTAATAGTGTTTTAGTGTGTTTGTGGACACATGGTGATGACCTGAGTAACAGGATGTGAAAGTGGGTTTCACGTGTTAAGTAGTGTTTAGTTTAAGTTGTCTTTAGCTGGATGGCCGCAACTTTTATCTGACTAATCTTTTTCGAAAAGCCTCATAAACTTTCCCTAGATCACACTTCATGCTGAATGAGAGCATTCTGGCCCTGCTGAGTACTGTAGGTTAGTGTGTTTGAATAACAGCGACAAGCAAACAGACAACTACAGAATGTGCAATGTGTTTAAAAATGAAAACCAAATAGTAATCCGATGTCTTAGAATTTGTAAAGGAAACTAGAAAACTTAGTTTCATACCCATTTGAAATTAAAAATGAAACGAAGTAGAACTCATTGTTCAAAGTTCATTTGAAGTTTTCTTTCAAGCTTTCTGTGTTTTTCTTCAAAGGAGCTTTACTCTTACCATTCTGTTTTCTTACAAAGAAAGGTCATGTCTTGTTTTAACCACAGATGTTTCCATCTAGTTTACTGATTGTGTGCATAGATAGCAGATGAAAGGGCAGAGGTTGTTGTCCGTAAATGCTTATGTGTATGGTTTGCGGTGAATTTAGGTTTGCAGCTGCAGACTTCCCTACACCTTCTGATAGATGAGTAAGTATCTATTACAGCATCTCTCAGCAGGCCATGGCCAATTTGCTGCCCTGGACGAGATTTTAGCTGGTGCCCCTTACCTCACATCCCATTCCACCAATAATAATTGTGTTCAAACATTCACAAGTCGATTTTCGTTGACAACAAGTCAACGTTGAGGGAATGTCACGTGCGCAGCCACCAGCCAATGAGGGGTACTCCAAAGCCATGCCGTACTAGGCCCCTATACCACTATGCTTGTCCCTGGTCAACGTGGAGGGAATGTCACGTGCGCAGCCACCAGCCAACGAGGGGTACTCCACCACCATGCCGTACTAGGACCCTATACCACTATGCTTCTCCTTGCTTTTCTTGATGGTGCTTCCATCACACTGCTCTGGTTCATAATTGGTTTGCCAATAACCCAAGGTCTTTCTGCCTGCATACTCTCCCTTTCTAAACCCAATAGAGGAGTTATTTTCGGCATGGCGGTGGAAAGCGTATGACAGAGAATCTTATGTCCGTGTTCACCTCCTCCAGGCCATGGAAGAAGCTTGCCTAGACATATCAGTAGATGCATGCCAGGGGTGGATCAGGCATGCAAGAGGATTTTACCCCCGCTGCCTGGCTAGGGCCAATATAGCCTGTGATGTAGATGAGATTCTCTGGTGTTTGATGTCTTGGGGCAAAGTTTGGTTTTTCACCAAGAGTGAATAGTTTTGAGTAAAGTGCTTCATTTTGAACTGAAAATAGGATGTTTGGGAAATTGAGTGAGATGTTATGGATTTGTTTTTATTGTTGTCAGAATGAGTCATATTAAAAAAAAAAAGTGTTTTAGCAATCGAGAAAAACTGTAATACACGACAAGCACAACAATGGGCAAATACAATCAGAGCAAGTCAGTCACATGACAAGAACAGACCAATGAACACAATGACAAGGACAATAGCAAAGAGACATGAGGGCAAGGGAAGCATCACAAAACAGACCGAATCAGATTACAAAAAAAAAGACATGACAACAACAAACAACACAAGGACACCCAAAACAAAACCTGTGTTACATAGGAGTAGTCAACCTCTGCCCACATTCAGTTGACAAAAAAGTAACTGAACTAACAAGTTAATTAATTGTAAGATGCCCACCATTGAAAGATTTTTGACAAAATTAGGTTAAACAAAAAGAAAAAAAAACAGATTGAGCTAGTGCTGTATACCCCTGCAAAGAAAGAAATGTTAGAACTTAGAACATAAAATCACCTTGCTACGTCATGGAGGATTGAGCCAATGCTCAATACCCCTGCAAAGGAAGAGACATGGAATATAAAATCTTATGTGACTATACTGAGATGAGCCATGCTTGGGGAAATGAGACCAATGTATAGGGAAATGAGATCAATGCTGGGGGGAAAATGGAGACCAGTACTCGGGGGAAAATAGAGACCAATGCTCAGGGAAATGAGACCAATGCTCAGGGGAAAATAGAGGCCAATGCTCTGGGAAATGGAGAGCAATGCTCGGGGAAAAGAGATCAATGCTCAGGGAAAGGAGATCAATGCTCAGGGGAATGGACTAATGTTCAGGGGGTTGGGATTTAAACCAATGCTAAGGATTTGGGCAATTGAGCAAAGAATGGATGCAGTTCCATTCCGTTCAAGAAAAAGGGGTTTGAAGCAAAGCCCATTGGCCCATTGAGAACAAGCTATAGCAATTTTATTTATTTATTTTTTTAACCTAGATGAAAGTACGTTTATTTTGATGGATGAAATGCTGGCTTTACAGGGGCTTGACGGAGGAAACGTCTACGTCCTTTGATGTAAGCCGCGGGCTCAGCTGGAGCCCTGGCTGAGGTGGCGGCTTGCTTGGCAGGAGGGGGAATATAGTCCTTGGGCTCGGAACTCCGGACGAGTATTTGAATTAGGACGTAACGATAATCCGGATGCAAAGAATGAAGATACGAGGAAGAGGAAGTTGGAGGTATTTAAAGGGGAAGCTTTAGCTCTGATAGGGAAATTAGGTAAAAGGAAGATAGGCGGCAGATGGTTAATCATTTGTACAGGATCCTTCCGAAATTTGTTATAAAACATCATTTGTTAATGTGGTTTTCAAAAGTGGGGGGGAAATGCCATTAGGGTTTCTATGCATAATTTCCTGTCTAATACAAATTTGACAGTAAGAAGAATGGGACAATGGGACAGTTCTTCGTTCCCCTTTAATATCCATAACACAGTAAATCTATTTGATCCATAAGTACTAGTAGGTCCTACGAACACTGCACTTTTCTTAATTTATAATTAAATGTAGCTCAGCGAATATCCTTCATGTATTAGTTTAACCACAGTATAAAGCAATAGCTGGAGTTATTTTAGCAAGCATCTCTTGTGCACTTTTGCCAAAACAAAACAAAACAAAAAAAACACATGACGGCTAGTGGAAACATTTGTGCTTGGTGACCAGTTATCAGCTAAAAGATTCATGACATGATAAGTGGTCTGAATGAAAGACTTGAGGGTTTCCTGTTTTGACATGTTTAGATGTTGAATTAAACCCATTAAAATTAGACAAAGAGCCTTTTATAGGCGGACTTTGATTTAAAAGACACTCATGGCAGACATGAACTGACCGCATTTAAAATGTAAATTACTAAAGTTTTCTTGAACATTTTCGTTTTCCTGAACCAAACAGGAGTTTGACAACAAAATCAAATCAAACAAGTTACAAGTTAATTGGTAATTTGTTAAAAATGCTCTGAAAAACTCAACAACACAATTTACTTCCAAGCCCTCATCATACAGCCCGTTTTAGGTCAAATTTTCTATTGATGTGAACCAATCAGATAAAAGTTGACGTCTATATTAAGACCCTCACCAGTGTCTGTAAGTACCACACTCACAATCACTTACTGAGATGGAGAGGAAGCGACTTGCTGTCAGCATGCTCATGTGTACGTAAAATGTTTTTCTTCAGCTAAATTAAAATATCACTACTGTCAATATTTTGGTATAAAAGCCTGATTTAAAGTGCATCTTAAAGTTATTTTGTGCTTTTGCAGTTTTCCTGTTTCATCAGAAAAGCATGTATGGAGAAGAAGTGGAGATCAAAGTCAGACCAGGAGACAACATCACACTCTTCTGTGATCGCTCTCTTACTATAGGTTCTGTCATTGTATGGAAAAGAAACTGCTCCCATGAATATCAACCCTCTCTTACAATAGATTTTAGGCATGGGTTTAGATTGGGCCTGGAGGCATTTCAGCGTTTCAGCTTTATCCACGACCCTTATAATAATTCTCATGGTCTACATATTACTAACATCAGTGCCTCTGATCTGGGACTGTACTACTGTGCAGAAGTACAGAATAAGGTAAATCAAAATGAAAAAGGCATCCTCTCTTCATCAGATGTGTACTATTATGGAAGCCAAACAACTCGTCTCTCTCTGGAAGGTAAGAAAACACTGCTGTTAATCATAACATAATCGCTTTTTTTTTATTTTTGCTTTTTTAATGCAGTTTTTACATCAGGATTAACACTCATTTATACATTTGTGTGTAGTTTATTCTGAGCTGACTTCTGAAGTCTCTGCACCTCCTGACTGTGTGCTCTGCTGGATGCTGCTGTTCAGTGTGTGTCCGGTGTGTGTTCTCCTCTCTTCACTCCTGTCCTCCATCTGTGTTTACTGCTACTGTTTGGCTCAAACCACAGGTATCTCATGTGCTGTTAATTTCCTTAACAATGTTTTTGGCCAGTCTATGGTCAGAGAGTTTTTACTTTTTTTTAGTTTATTTATTTATTTATTTTTTGATAATATTGCCTACATAAACTGCATAAATTTGTGTTAGTGTGTATTTTTTATTGGAATTTTAATATTCCATCCTTGTTTTCTTTAATAGATCTATTTTACACTAGGTTTAAAAAATAGTTCCACTCAGTGCCTTTTGGACTAAAATTTCTCCATTGAAACCCATTAACTGCTATTTGTAATCACAGTACCATTTAACTGTAAAATTATGCAATTTTTGTTAAAAGGCTTTTTTCTTTTGGCAAGGCTTCAAAAGTATTATTATTATTATTATTATTATTATTTATAATTTTACTATTTGTACTATTTTTAATATTGTATAACAGTTTTGTGAACATCTAATGGGGAAGATTTGGTACTGCGCCCAAACTAAATCTTACTGAACGCAATTTTTTTTGAGACATCAACCTGAAAACACAACTTGTTTACATTTATGGATTTGGATGTCTAGCATGTTAAGAGTTCAATATGTTTAATAAAATAGACTTTTTATCAAAAAACTTTTCATTATCTTAAATTCTATAATTTTTGTTAATAAGCTTTTATTCTGTTAGCAAGGCTTCTCTCTTTTTTTTTTTCACTATTTTTATTACCAGATGGTGCCATTTTTTCAGGTTCGGCAAATACTTTATTCCAGTTTTCTGCGTATTAGAGCCAAATGAATAAATAATTAAGTTTTTTGTGTGGGTTAATTAATTTATTTTATTTTTTATTTAAATTTTTAATTTAACAATAATCTGCCATGAGTCTTCTTTAAAGTAAGACCAAACTTATTTCTGTGCTCCCAGGTTATGACTGTTTTAAAACATGTATATTTTTGTTCATTATGAACCTATGTGTAACTTTTTTAAATTAATAAGCAAGGGTTAAACATGCTTTTTTGTGTGGTATAAACTGATTTTGCTCATTAATTTTGCAGATGTCATAAAAAAGTCTGCCCAGACTTAATTTTGTATAATTCATGTGAAATTGAAATAAAGCTGTTACATCTTAAAAAAAAGGAAAAAAGTTACAAAACATTTCATTACTTTTATTGTACTGATATACACTTTTTAGGGGTAAATAAGGTACAATGGTCTTATACTTTTCTGGAGAGTGTTTGAAAGATGTTTCACAAACTTGATGCTTTTTTTTTATAATTTAACATGATCAAAAATGATGAGGAAAGCTGTATTACAATGATTACTGTATGTGTTTAGATAGTAGATTGACATCTACCAATAGTTCCTGTGTTCAGATCTGCATTATTTTATCACTGTTCTTTTTTTACTTACATATTTTCATTTTCATCTTTAGGTTCTGCAGAGATACTCGCAGCAGATGTTATTAAGGTATCTAGATTGATAATTGGTTTCAGGACATTTTTATGCTTTGTCAAAGACATGTCATGTTTATCTATGCATTTCAGGAGGATCTAATGGAGAAACATCAGTGTGAGATGAGTAAGACTGGAAAGATCTGCCTCCACACTGAAGTCTCTTATAGACTAACATCTGCACATCCCTATGCCAAGATGTGATTCTACCTGCTCAATTTATACACCTTACTGCATACTTATTTACTCAGCAAGGCCAGATGTGATTTCTCCCTTTTTCTCAAGCATGATTTAACCGCATTTAGCACACACATCCAACACATTTTCTGTAATCATATATTCATATTTAGTCATCTATATTACATACAATTCTAACAAGGAAAATTTGTCTTGTGTCTTTTTTTGCTATAAATATTATTTTCACATATGCTTGCAAATATTATTTTTGTGATGAAATTATAATTTAATTGTTTTTAGCTTAAATAACTAAAACTGATGCTTATGTCTTCAAATATGATAATTTTTTTAAACAGCTTCTGTGTTTTAATGACACTGTTTATTGAAAGTATAATATTTTTTAAATTTAATTACATTCACATTTTTCACACTCAATTTCATATTACAATTCACAAATTTCTCAGAATCTATGCAATTTCAACATTTCTTTGCCATATTAAACTGTTAAATTCACTTTTTTGTGGTGGATTAAAATAATACATATTTGTAAAAAATGATAAGAATTGATATTTGAAAATAAATAATTTTACTATTTTACAATCTATTACGATGATGATGATGATGATGATGATGATATTATATCAAGCATATGAAATACCAAAGTGAAGACATACTGTACCTCTACCACAATCAAATAAGAGTTGGCATCCTCACTAAAAGGCCTCGCATCTGCCAAGATGTCATTCTACCTCCTCATCACAAATAATCTTGCTAAGCTATGATCTGAGTGGATATGTCTGTTGTCTTCTCAAGAATGATTTTTAATGTAAAAATACATTAGTGTCTGTGAATAAGAATACATCCCAGAACGATGGTCACTCAATGGCTCCATCTAGTGGCCAATAGTCCAAACTAATCTGGTCTAATACATTTACTGGAAATGGTGTCAAAATCCCTCAAGCATTATTTCATCAGAGAACCAATTCTTGATAAGGACACAGAAATGCAAAAATGCCTTTATAAAACTGAATGATGAATGGAATAAACTGAAAAATGTATGTGCTTTGATACATATCTTTTAGCATGAGCTAACACTGCTAACTCACCTTTACGCTTACATTTTGAATTGAATGTTCATGTTATGACAGAGACTCAGCCCTGTCAAGATCTTTTAAACCACAGCACTCACCCACTAGGAGCACCTGAATTCTAGGATTTAAGGATTGTCATGTTCTAAGGACTCTTCTAGGATGAAAGGATAACGATCTGGAGATCGCATTGTCATGTGAGAAAACCGTTTTTGATGTTTGAGTGAGTACTGACCTGATTATTTACCTGTTTGCAGTGGGATATCATTACAATCTGAAGATCGTCCGCTTCATTTAAAGAGTTTGATATATTACCACGAGTACTCACCTGTCGCCTCTCCACGGGACGATCAGATGATTGCACACATCACGTGAGAATACCCCATTGCCATACTTACCTTGATGCTCACCTTTCTCCCTCAGTCCCTGTTCCAGCAAAGTGATCAGGAGATTGCTCTCTTCATGACCAACGAAACCTGAAAGAAAGACAAGGAGAAGGACCTGTGTTAAAGCGATCAGGAGATCGCTCCTTAAAGAACTGTATTTGTTGATTCCAAAGCAGCTTACCAGTTTATGTTTTCTCGTTGAACTTCTCCTTGTTTATTGTATGTTTAAAGAACTTTCTGTTTAATAAATCTGCTTTGAAATTACTCACCTTGCCCCACGTGTCCATGTATGAGCGTTAGGGTTAGGTTAAGGCTTTCCTATTTATAGGATTACTTGTTTAAGAAATACATATTAGACATTTTTCAGGTAATAAAAAAAATATTTTCATGTCATTACACAGACACTGACCTTACAATTTTGTAATATAGTGAAATCGATTAGATTTTTAACATCCGTTAAATGTATGGAGAACTAGTAGGAATTCAGCACATGGACAGCTCCCAGTGCTGAACGAACTGAATCACAGAGAGTGCTGAGTATTTTGTGAAGTATATGAGGCTGTCTCTCCATGATATTATGAAAGCATTAAGAAAGGCCACATCTGCATTAGCACCTTACAGACATAATTGAAAAGCATATTCAGCTTCTGACAATAATAAATCCCATACTGTTGTGAATTCCGTCTCTGGAGGTCACAGGAGTTATTGTTATTTTATTTATTTATTTCCTTATAACATACAGACAGGCAAGACTTCAATACACTACTATACCTATATCTGCCCTGTTGGCTAATGTTCCCTACTGGTTTTCCTGATGAGGAGAGTAAGGTTTCACTGATTTGTTCACTGTTAGCAGGACAAGCTTTGGACTGGACCACCGCTCTTTGGGAGGGGCCAGGGATGTCTCAAATAACCTTCTCTGAATTCCTTTTGTAAATCAGGACATTTGTCAGGTGCATGAATCAAAATCACCAGAATAAGTATTGTATAATAAAAACTATAATATAACTGTTTTCACTGATATATTTATTGGTTTCTGTTGTCAGAAAAACGGAATGAATATTAAATAGTGACTGAAATGCACCCCATTATTAGGCCTTGTAAACTAGCTCTATTTTACAAGATGTTAATCTGGATTAATCACAAAGCCAGTGTCTGTTGAAGTCGAGTCCACATAAGATATAAACAATGGCTATGCTGTGATTTTGGCTATATTTGCATGTTAAAGCGAGTTAGAATTAGATTTCAGTTAACGAAAATGCTTTTTCAATTCTAGTTTTAGTCTTTTCGTTCGTTTTCGTTAACTATAATAACCTTGGAACACACAGTGCGCACACCCCTCACCCTAGTGATGGGCATTTCAGCTCTTTTCAAAGATTCGGCTCTTTTTGCTCGGCTCCCTTAAAAGAGCCGGCTCTTACAGCTCCCAAATGGCTCTTTATTTAGCATCACTCAGAGCCTTCTATTTTAGCCCAATTTATCAACTGTGAATGTTTTGTCTGTTGGTAAGCAACTTTTTAATTCTTATTGTTCATTAAAAAATACACTTATATTTAACATTTTAATTAAAACTTTAATTGAACAATTGAACACAACCACAGCAAACAAATCAAATAACCTAAATAAA
>JAUMHI010000001.1:259420-271378 GCA_032359435.1 Enteromius unitaeniatus | reverse complement strand
CTATGGACTTAAAAAAGTGCTCAGGACTTTTGTATGGTCTAAAATTTAGTAACCGTGCATCATTCATCCAGAGCTCCCGGACTAAATTCAAAGTAAATTAAAAAGGGAAGTAACGTGGCCAAACATGGTGTCCCATACTTGGAATTCATCGTCTGGTCTCCTCATTACTGCTGCTGACTGGCAATTATAGTAGCTTTCATATTTTTTTATAGATATTTGTAATTTAATCATGTTACTTTCACTGAATATTACACTGGAATGTACATGTTATTTTGTTTTAATATATTTTTCATTAGGAAAAAAACTAAAGCAGCTGTAATAGTATATTCCTACTTGAAACGAAAATAAATAAAACAAATAAATACAAAAATACAATGCTGCCCTCTGTTGATCCAAAGACACAACAGCAGTTATGTAGTTATGTAGCTCCAGTACTGAAATCTGAAATCTCAGCTTCCTGAAAAGGCAGTGGCAGGTGTGCCTAAAAGTAACTGTTTCCTGCTTTATAAGCCATTTATCAGCAGATTATTTATTTTCCTTCACCCCACTCCTCATTCATAACTGGGGTTGTAGATTTATTTATATATATTTTTTAAATAATTTATTTATTTATTTATTTATTTTTGTCAAACCACCAGATGGCAACAAAGTCCTTTTTAGTAATTTTTTTTTTTTTTTTACCGTTTTGTAAATTTACATCAGGTTATATGCAAAACTCACATCTCACATTTCAGTGCAAGGTCAAAGTGCCATAAATACACCAAATGCACTCATATACACATAGCTGAACACATTCACTACCGCATTGTGTATAAATGGATTTAAAGTGAGGATTTTTAGTCTAATATAATTAGAACAGCCTCAGTTTGCATTCCTTGTTTTTTAAAGAACTCTATCAGAAACTGTTATACAATATAAGAAATATGTGTTTAAAAATGATGCTCAGGTGTGTGTTTCTGTTTTCTATAACTTAACTAACTAAAACTTGCATACTATATTTGCTAGGATGGATATGAGGCCTGTTCTGCCACCTGCTGTTTTGGATGATTACAAATTATTATACTGTAATTTAGTGTCATTCTTGAGAATACTTCTTACATACTTGTCCAATCACTGTTAACATTATTATTAGGATTAATAATTTATAACAGCTTATTTATTAATCATCTTCTCTGTGCCTTTTAAAACAAATATGCTAACAGTACAACTAAAACTCCTCTACCAGTAACAAATCCATTCAACATCTCTTATTATCTCTAAACCCGTCACAGACTGTATGTCGGTGACAACATATCAAATTGCTGGCCAGGAAAACGTATTACTGAGATGTAATGAGGCAGTCGGGTCACAGAAAGGAGTGGATGAAGTGTGAAATGGGAGGAACGCGAGAGAGGGAGGACATGGGTAGTTAGGTAGCTCTTCCCTCCCTCATTTACTGTTCAGTAATTGACAGGAAGAGCAGAACAATGGCCTGTTTTAGAAAGGTGGCTGACCTGTTCTCAGCTTACTTGCGATATACAAACACTGTCTAATATGAACACACACAAAAACCAGAGTCAAAGTGACATTTTTTTTCTTAATTTGAGAGACCAAACTGGTTCAGACCTGGAAAACTCAAAGGCATTCATCTTCATAATGGAAAAAGACAGGCAAGGGCAATACAGAAAGAAAGATTCATCTCTGACAGACAGTGTGATCATCATTACCGTCCTTTTTTTCCTCTCTCTGTATTTCTGTCTATGAGCTTTTATTCGTTCTCTTAAAGTGAATTTATTATTTATTTTTCATTTTATTTAATAAAAATAAAGTTGTAAATGTAAAGTTAAATTTCCATATAGGATTTGAGGTTGAGTAAATCATAATTTTTTTGTGCCACTGTCCCTTTTAAGGAGATCGAATTTAGTTTAAAACACTTGTATGGCCTTTTTTTCTCTCTTATTCTTCCTCCCTCTCCACCAGTCCTTTATCTGATGTCCCTAATCATCATAATTGTTATCTAATGATTCTGTTATCTAACTGTTATCTCATTCTGTCGTTCTCTCACCCTGTTCTTCTCTGCCTGATTGATTTCTATCGCTTGACCCCAAGACAATAAAACAAATCCAATATACGGGCACCTCCTCTGATAGCCATATGCCACCCGTTGGAGGTCAGGGGGGTTCTTGTGAGGCAGCACACATTCTGTCAGTGTTCCCAGACTCAACGAGGGGCCTCACTGCAGCCTAGTGTTCAGGCTAGGACAATAACTGCTCCTGAGGGACATATCAAGGGCGGGAGCCTCCTGGCCCACCCAGCAAACCAGACCTTACTGTACAATATGGTGGGGAGTAACAGGAAATGTCTGTGAGGGTTTGCGGAGGTATGTGTTCACATGAGGTGAATGAGGTGTCAAGGTCTGTCAAAAGGGAAAGGAATGGCCATGGTAAGGTATTAGTTCATCTGATTTCTTTCTGTTGTTCAAATCCATATGACGTACTTTATTCAGTGGAACATAAAAGTGTTTATTATAACTACTATTTATTTTGTAATTTTTTTTGGGGGGGGGTTCTTTTTTTTTTTAGATGAAAATGAAAATAAAATGAGACCAATTGGACCAATCACTGCAAATTAGCGTCACACAAAAGAAGGTTTGGAAAAAGAAAATTGCGCAAATAAGGTAACATTTAATGCATATTATAAGACAATGGAAGTGTTTTTGACCTTGCGTGTATGTCAACCTGTTGGGGATTTCCAAAACCAAAATATAAGCCTTTCATAACCCAGAATAGGGACGCCTTAATGCATTGTCGGATTTGTTTGTTTCAGGTTCATTTTCTTGTGTTGTCATCAGCCAATCAGTGCTGGCATTTTCAGCTAAAAGAACTCGAACTGAGCAACTATGAGATGAGGCAAGAAAATTCAGTGACATGGAGGAATATGCCCAATACCTCACAGAAAAGAAGATACATAAATGTATATGTGACATCAGGAGCAAGTGTTGCAGCAGCTGAAGGAAACAGAAAGAATGTGTAACTAAGTGCAAGTGTATAAGGATGGTTTCACACTGTGAAATACTACAGTGGATCAGCAGATGTCTTTCTTCAGATTTGTCCCTGAAGAGGTTCCAGGCTCCCATCTTCCGTCTCACATGTACACGGTCTCACGCACACACTTACAAATGCTCTCAGTATGCCTCATTGGAAATCACTGGCATTGATCCAGCCTGATCAATAGAGACACAGAGCTACTGCTGCTCAAAAGGTTTTACTAATACACTCCATGCCAGCCATGACCTACAGACACTGTGTTAGTACACTCACCCGCTGCGTTTATAACAGGGGTGTTCTTGTCCCTGCAAGCTTGAAGTGAATTGGTTTTGATGAATAGCATGTTAATATAAATGATGGGTGGATGATACTGTAGAAAGTGTAACTTTCAGACCCTGAAAGTACTATAAAATTACTATATTTCTTACTTAAAATGAACCCAAAGGTGGGAAATGAACATTTACTAATATGTTCAATGAATGAACATATATGTTAATATGTTGACTAAATAATATTTATTATATATTTTTAATAAATGTTCATCTTTTGATTATTGTCGATGCCTCTGGTATTATGCGTCTAATTTTAAGTTGCTTTTAATGTTGTTTTTTCTTGAATGCTAAAAAAGCATATTAAAATGATTTCTAAAGGATCATGTGACACTAAAGACTGGAGTAATGGCTGCTGGAAATTCCGATTTGCCAATAATAAATAACATTTTTACATATACTGAAATAGAAAATAGTTATTTAAAATCTTACTATTTCACAAAATAGCTGTTTTGACTGAATCAAATATGTGCAACCTGGGAGAGCATGGAGTTTATTTATTTTTCAAAAATAACGATCTACTTCTACAATTTTAACAGAGTTCTTTGTACATTTCAAAAAACGTAACAATATGAATTTATATTGGACTAAAATATGACATTATCATGAATATGTTGCTTGCAAAATATTTCATTCATTTCATTTTATTATACTGGTATCTATATAATATTTGCTATGCATGTTTTAACCAGCACTTTGTGAAATGGACTTGAAATAGACACATGATATCTACAGCTCTGGTGATTGGCTACAAATATCAAGTACTGTCAGCCTAACAATTGCCATTGAGATGAATGGGGATGTTAAGAGAACATTTTCTGTAGGTATTATAGACCTGCTCGCTTTACAATCTACTGTTCCTACTTGAACCCACAGCGTGGCAGCACTGAGTGTATGAGATCAGCTCCAGTTCAGTGTGTATGTGTGTGATCCTCTGACAGAGATTTACATCTCTAGTTCATCTGTTTGTATCTTCCATCAAAGAGCCTCATCATGTTGGCCTGCGGGAGAGAGAGATTACCAGCATGCAAGTGTGTAAGAGCGAGTAAGCGAGAGAGAGAGAGAAAATCACTAGCCTGTGGCTAAAAGCAAAGCTCTTCAGTAATGACAATCCACAACTTCCATTTCTATTCTGAGTCATAATGTGTGTAAGTGAGCGTCTGTGTCCCTGTACATCTGTATGTCTGTGATATGGGGGTGTGTGTGTGTGATGACGGCTGTAGCCAGGTGGGTGGGCAGTCGAGGCTCTCTGAGAACACACTCAGCCCAGCTGTTGATGTGATCCTGGCTCTCTTTGAAGTGCGGCTATCGCCCGCCCTTGCGCACACCCTCATCCACACACACATACACACACTCACCAGAGAAACTTCCAGACCTCTCCATGCCAGTCAAAGCACTAATAGCTGTTTTGATGTTATGTGCAGGTTTGCATGTGCATGCATGTGTGTTTCTGTGAATTTGTGAGTCATGTTCCTGTGTAAAGGATAAATTAGCACAGGGCTTTTTGATATGGGGTCTGGGAATTAAATTCATATTAGCTAAAAGTTTGACGTCAAGTGAGATATTTGGGTAACTTTGTGCTGATACCGAAATATCTTACTTTGCATTCTTAATTTTACTAGATTTTCTACATTTATTTTATATCTCTATATTCTTACTGTACAATTAGGGTATAAGTGGGTGTTTGTGGATGAATGTATAGTCAAAGCACTAATACATAGCTGTTTGGAAGTTATGTTATGTGCAATTTATGTTTGAGCGCATATATATATATATATATATATATATGTGTGTGTGTGTGTGTGTGTGTGTGTGTGTGTATGTATTTCAATAAGCTAGGGTTTGAATATTACTTGTGGGACTTTGGCCAATATGCACTTTCTTTCTTCAAAATAAATGATTGAATAAATAGAAAAAATTGTCAAATGTGCGAAGACAAGATTGCATTTCACTGCATATTTTACTCCGTGTATGATTGTGTATGTGACAATAAATTTAATTCTGATTCCGATTCTGATATTAGCTTTAATTTCACTGCACTCTAGTCAAATTAAATGTTTAAAAATGTATTTGTTAATTAATTTTATTTCATTTAACTAATTTTATCGAAACATTTTATTCCATTTGAAGCATTTGTACAAGATGGTTCATAAATAGCAATATTTCTGAATAAGATATTTTCTTTACAGAAAATAGTGGCATAAAACTAGAAAGTGTTAGTGGCAAGAAAAAGTCATTAGATGCAAATATAAAAATTTGTAAATATTTTACCATTCACAAATTTGGCTTCAGTATTTTTTAAATCTTTGTTTATTTCATGTAAATGCTGTTTGCACTATTTAAGAATTCTGTAGAAAAAATTGCTTTCTCCAAGAATCGCAACTGTCTTCAACATTAATCATAATAATAAATGTTTCTTCAGCACCAAGTCAGCATATTATAATAATAAGTATTAAATGTGCAATGAATATTTTGACAAATATTTTTGAGGAAACTGGTTTAATTTTATTAAGCCATTTAGAGATTCACTGTGACTATGTCCATGAGTGTTCAGGTCAGCGATGTGTGTGTGTGTGTGTGTAGTCTGTTCATTCATGTTGCTTTATGTATGCATGCATGTTTTTGTGCACATAATTGTGCTCTTAGTGTGTCCTTATTCCCATTTCAATCAACTGTATCTGCTGCTGAAATCTCTCCATACCTTCCTAGCATTAGGGTCTTATCATGTTACCATGCACTTCCCAAAACTCTCTTATCTCCCCCTCTAATTCGCCACTAGCAATGCATGCTAATGTAGCTTTAAAAAGCTCTTCTCTGAGCCGACATGATACCTGGCCTTACCTGGGCCCCCTGGCTCCCATCTGCCAGTGGTTCCCAGCCTTCGTAACCCCGGTGAAGAGGCCTTTTGTTGGGTCGATAAACCCGTCATTGTCTGCCATTCCTCTGATTTGTGAACCAGCGGGGGTATCAGCATTCAGTCGCCCCTCATCATCCACAACAACCAGGGTTCCCTTGTTGCCTCTGCTTCTTTTTCACATTCATCTCTTCCCTCAAGAGCTTTTAGTCAGACAGTGATGATGGGATGGAAGGAGAGAAAAATGTATGTCACAGGCCTTATAAGTATCAACGGTATACCATATGATTACTTTTCTTCAGCTAACTACACAATGTGAGGTATCATTAATGTGAGTTATATGTTGAATACTTATATATGCATACATATAATGTAAAGTGACTGTAGAGCATGTCAATATGAAAACGAAGCCATATTTTAGACAATTTAAAAACCCTGTTAAATTATTTTGATATTGTTTTTCAATATTCACAGAAATGTTTATATTCTGTGTGTTGTAGCCAAAATAGGTAGTAGCTAATTGTCGATTGATGTGAATATGTCTAAGATCAAGTTAGAGACAAAGTTCTAGCTTTCGTTTAGTTTGCATTAGCTTGCTATTGGCTAGCTTTTACAATGCTGAGGAATTGTGGGAAGTCGTTGATATAGTTATGTTAGGTTTTATAGCATGCAGGTGGTTCCAGCAACACTTCAAAAAGAATACATTCTTCTCTCTAGAATTTGAATTGCACATCGCAACAACTTGGGAAATGAGTTTTGTAAGGATGTGTGACCTTGGCTTATCTATTGACTTGCAAGTGAAATTGCACACTTGAATAAATAACAGAACCCTTAAAGGGATAGTTCACCCAAAAATGAAAATTTGATGTTTATTTGCTTACCCCCAGGGCATCCATGATGTAGGTGACTTTGTTTCCTCAACAGAACACAAACAAAGATTTGTAACTTTAACCGTGGCAGTTTGGTAGTCATTTAATGGAAGTGGTTTTAAAGTTTCGTGTCTTAAGACATCAATGTATCATCACGAGCCATAGGATGTAATTTGGATTTGTCTGTCCATGTTTTTTCTACTTTGAAAGGTTTGGTGCCCATCCACTTCCAATAAATGACTACCAGACTGCCACGGTTAAAGTTAAAAATCTTTGTTTGTGTTCTGCTGAGGATGATCTTGGATGCCCTGGGGTAAGCAAATAAACATCAATTTTCATTTTTGTTTGAACTATCCCTTTAAAGTTCATCTCATGACCTTTATGGGCTTTAATTCATTGGGTCTCAATTTGTGGATCATGACCCAAAGTTGGGACACACCTCTGTTTTTGGATTGTGGTAGTAGAGTAATAAAATGCAGCTCGCTTTCTAATCGCACATAGTTAGGATAAAATATTTGGCTTATAAAAGGAGAAAATGTTTCCTATATCTGTTTTTATAACCAGTGACAGACAATTTTCAGGCAAATATTTAACAATATGGAAAATTATTTACAAGTTCTTCCAATTTTGTTACTTATTTTATTCCTGTATAGTATTAGGCAAAATGAATAACATGGCTGTTATTTTCCTGTGACATGTTAAACATTTTGTATATTGCTGAATAAACTTGTTCTGGTGCAGTGATTTTGGAATATATTTTGGTGCAAGTGGAGTTCACTATATGTTAAATTATTTACATAGTCCAGATTGTTATTTTTCTTTGTTATACATTTTGTATATTGCTCAACAATATTATTTTTTGAGCTATTATCTTGGAGCATATTTTGGTGCAAATGTAGTTCATGGCAATCTTAATATTTTTATTTATTTATATTTTTTTATTTCTTTTTTACATTTTTGTGTATGTTTTGTTAAATTTTAGTTCCATGTAATTGTTTAAAAATATTAAAAAAAATATTAACCTGACGTAGACTGTTATGTCATGTTAACATTTTACTTGATGATAATTCAATACAAAGTCTGTCGGTGGAATATTTAAACAATACATCCCCCTATTTGCTTTTATAAACTTTATTGTTTGGTGACACTTTTTTAAAAAATTGTGTATTTCAGTCTTTTACGAATTTTGGTCATTCGTTCTTAAAATCAATCTAACTCGCTTTTAATTTACACCCTGCGTTTGACCTCAAAGGACCCCGTAGATGTCATTGCAAGGTCAAAATTCACAACGCATCACAGCCTCATCGAACTTTGCGATCCCAATACTTCAAAGCGAATAAATCCATACGCGTAACCAAGACTGATCGCTTTCGGCACATCACCCATATGCCTACTTCTGCAGGAGCCCCATTGGGCAAAGGCTGTCAGTAAGACAGATGTGTTTAACAATCTTTTCCTTTTGTGAGTGACTAGTACACTAATGTTTGGAGGACATTTGACACTGTCTGAGTCTTGCTCACTCAGCATTGTAGTTATTGGGCTGAACAGATTCTGCTCATTGGCATGAAACATGCCGGATGTCTCTCAAGAGTGTGTCAGATTGGCGTTTATGCCCTTGGGGGACTGTTATTGATAGATGCCTTGTCCAAAGGAATTAAATATTAACGATTTCAAATTGGAACTGCATGCGTGTGTGTTTTCAGCCGATGAATTTCTTGTTACCTACACAAAGCAGTCCCCACCCTCCAGAAGCATCTACAAATTTCCATCAGCGTGGCGAGTGCTTTAGTATCTTTCCATTAGAGCGGCTCTGTATGTAGTACAAGATATACATATTCCCTTGTTCTGCTTATCCTCAGGCTTTGATTTATGTGTGTGTTTAAATTGAGATCTTTAAAAGCACTGTGTGTGTCATTACGGTTTGTTTTAAGATCTGCAGCTCTCTAGGGCACCAGGAATTTCCCTTTAGACGCTAATGTACCTCCCGCTCCCTCCCTACAAGCCTTTCTATCTCTCTCTGTCTCCCTCTCTTTTTCTCTTCTTCTGAATGTGTGCATTGGCATAGCGGTTTGGCAGGCTGCTGTCTTCTTGTATCTGTTTGCGGTGTGATTTGTTTGTGTCTGCGTGCGCAAGGGTGCATCCATGTGTATAAGATTCTCGCAACATGCCGAGACCATGCCGAGGAATGTTATGCATTCGAGTCAATAATTCGTAGCCATACACACAGAAAGCTGACATCATTGCTCCTGTGAGACAAAAATGTGTGAGTGCTTGAACTTGATTGTTTGAATGCTTGAACTTCTTGAGGGGTTCGCTTAGTTTGACCTGCAGCAAAAGTGTAATCCCCATTGCAGCTTTTTTTTTTTTTTTACCAAGTGCTGGACACTATTGTTTGATTGACAAGGAAACATTTGTTTTATGTGCCATATAGAGGTAGCAGTTAAATAGATATCACCATTAAACAGGCTCAAAAAAAAAAACATTTTAAATTAAAACTGTATTTTAGAATTGACGCTATCGCATCTAAAATAACAGTTTTTGTTTACATAATATATTTATGTGTATTTATTATGTATATATAAATATACCTGCACATGCATGCATGTATTTAAGAAAAATGTTCCATTTGTGTATTATATATATTTATATATGATATACATTATATGAATATAAATATATACATGTAAATATTTTCATGTATATTTGCATGTGTATATATATATATATATATATATATATATATATACAATGCATACACATATTATATTAAAAAACATATTTTGATTGTGACTAATCGAACAAAATAGTGAAATAGTTATGGCCGATAACCGATAAATGTCAGATATTTTTACAATTAATTTTGTATATAAATATTTATGAAATTCAACACTATTTAATCTATTAATTGGTTTTAAATGCAATTTTACATTGTGATAATATACAGGATAAAAATGGATAATACTTTTAAGATGTTTTTACATTTAGCATTTTGCATCAGACACTGACACTGAACTGGCTGTGGGTGTGCCATGTGAAGCTGAGACCTCTGCGTACTTCACTTCAAAAACTGTCTGTATCTCTGCGGTCTTTCAATATCGCTGTCCTTTTTTCTCATCTCTATTTTGATCTTTCTTTTCTTAACCCCATCTTTTGGTCTTTGTCTCCCTAGAGTTCTGTATCTCTCTCTCTCACCCGCATCCTGTCACCTCTTCACTGCTTGTCTGTCTCGGCGGCCACATCTCTCTTTGATATCCGAGACCAGCGAGTCTCCTGCACAAACAAAGGCCGTCTTTGTGTGTTTGTATGTGTGCATTCGCAGCTCTGTCCTTCTGGCTGTTTGTCTGCAAGTGCGGTCCAAACCCATGCTGAGACGTAACGGTCCAAAATCGCTGCGTAATCTCTAAGCTGCATGGGAGAGCTGCTACCGAGTGAGATTGGGATCTGGAAGCCTAGAGGAGTGTGAAGGAGGTCAGACCACACCACTGTGTGTGTGGGTTTGTGTGTGGCATTAAAACTAAAAATTCTTGAATATGATACACTGACTGGCATTGGAATATTGAGAATCATAATTCATAACATTTGATACAGATACTGTAATGACATCAAACTCATTAAAAAGATGTAATTTAGCACTAACAGAGGATGTTTTGGGTTGCAGCTCAAGAGCAAAATAAATCCACACACACACACGTAGTAATGAAGATCACAGATACATTTTCCTTAAAGCCAGAATGTGCAAAAGCAGACACAAATGCTTGGCAAGTTCTTCCATTATATTTGGTACAGTATAGAATTTCTGTCCAATGCCTGTGTGATTAAGCCTTATTACTATTATAGCTAGTGAGTGGTTACTAGGGTGTTTTTAAGAAAGAATTGTTATGCACTTGCTTAATGCTTTTTGGCCAAAGTTAAATTGGCTACAATCATGGCTGTCATTGACATGAAAAAGAGTATTAATGTCCACTATAGCATCCCTTGCTGCAACACATATTAAAAGTATGCAATTGTAAAATGACAGCAGTGTGATTAAATGAAGTAATTGAACATTTTCTGAAGTCTTCTGTTTCTTTGTTAGAATTGTTTTTTACAAATTTTCTTTTATAACGTCTGAACAGTACACAGGAAAATACCGTTTTGCCTCAGAAATGGCTAAAACTCACAAATAACAGTAAAAAAATCCAGAAATACAATTCATGGTTTCCCAACTCAGTCTATATATTTATATGTTCTATATCTACATATTTTATGAAGTGGCTAATTCATACAAATTCAAATTCTTACGACCTCACTCATACGAATTCAACTGATTTTTGCTATATCTTACGTCTTGTACAAGTCGCCAATTCATATGAATTTGTATGAATGAACTAAACCTGCCTGTCACAAATCGGACAAAATAATACGAGTGAGGTGAGTGTGAATTAGCACGATTTTGCCACCTCGTATGAATACGTAAGAATTGGTCATGAGACCATTGGTGTTGGGTTTCCTCAAAATTATTAAGCTGCACATCTGTCAACATTGATTTTAAAATACAAATAATAATAATATAATAAGCACCAAATTAGCGTAATGATTTCTGACACTGAAGACTGGAGTAATGATGCTGAGTTCAGCTTTGCCATGAACTGATTACTACAGATTAAAGCAGCTATAAAATATTTAAAATTGTTATATTTCCTAATGTGTATGCAGTTGTTAAATGCAAACAAATCCTATTTTCACTTGAGTCCAAAATATTTAATGAAATGAAAGATGTTAAATAATTTTATTACACGGCTCTCTGGAGTGCTTGATTCTGATTCAATTGAGACATTTGCAGGTTCGTTCTTTTCAAATAATAACCGCTCCAAAGTAATAACGCATAGCCGGTACTACTT
>JAUMHI010000001.1:237044-259320 GCA_032359435.1 Enteromius unitaeniatus | reverse complement strand
CTGACAAAATTACATTAAATGAATTAGAATTAAGCAAACTGTTTTGTTTAACCAGTATCTTTGTTGACATTTTAAACAATGTAAAGTAGGAATAGTTGTAAAGGTTTTTGTAATCGAACATATTCAGATGCAATTTTAGACTACTTGAAGACAAAGCTCTAATTTTCAGTGAAATGTTCGAATCATACTTGGTCAACACATTTATTAAAATAACCTTGCCTGTAACGCAAATGCACCCATTTAAATGTATAACTTTATTTATTAATACAAATTTTTATCTGATTTTAACAATTCTATAAGCCACTCTGCTCATACTCTATCCCTCTGCACTACAGACATAGCACAGAACGTTCTTCAATAAAGCACAGCTTATGAATTTAATCATTACTGTGCGCCCGATTCACGCTCAAGAAAGAGTATCGATGCTCTTCATCGTGGATTAGGAGACACAACACTCTCGAAACACATTTCCTAGTCAACAACTATAGAAATGATCCCTGAAAGTATAGTCTTAACTTTAATTAGTTCAAACCAGCTCGGGTCAATTCTGACACTAGGTGTCTCATAGACGGTAACTAGTTGAAATTTGAAACTATTTCGGATAACGCCTCTAATGCTTCAACGGCAACTAATATACTTGATCACCAATCACACGTGTGTGTAACGTTCACAGTTTACCTAATCCAATTATTTATTTCTAGAAAGTGTTCGATGTAGCATGGTAACTTGTAAATATTTTGTCAGACTCTCATAGTTTCCAGACATAGTCTTCTATACTTTACAGAATTAACAGAAACCCACAGTAGTCTATTTTTTTTTATTGCGTAACAAATTATCGGTCATCAACCGGTCGTGCCTGTTTTTAGGCCCGTGTCCCTTTAAACTCCTCCCTGCTGCAAAAGAGATGACGCGAGCGGCGCTGAACAGCTGACGTCACGCTCACACGGGTTGTTTTCTTGCGAGCCTGTGTACTTCAGACAACAGCTTAATCTCTCACAGTGTTACTAAAACTCAAGATACCTTCTCTAGCAGGCACTAGCGTTTCATTTATGATTTCTGTTAACTCATTTAAACGACTGTTAGGTCGCCGTAACACTAAATAGGGTCGCAGCTAATGCTAATGGTGGCGTTGGGTGTTTCTCGAATTTCTGTTTCATTTTATCAGGCCTCCTCAAACTGACATCTCCGAGAGATCACAGCGGTAGTCGTCGTTTTGGCAGCCGAGAATGAACTGGATTTTCCCGCTGTCCAAGGGTTCTGGATCGATCCCTCCCCTGAACAGTTTACAGAAACAAAGACAGAGACAGATCGAGTCTCTCAAAGCTGCTCACTCCAAGTAAGTCCCAAGCCTAGAGAGCTGAATACCTAGAGAGCGTTTAGCTGTTCGGGATAGCATCAGATTATAGTTATAGAACAGACAAAACCAACAACACAGCACGATTTCAGCATTGAGGACACGTGCTCTTATGGGGGTCTTATCAGTGACTTCAATCCTCTGAAATCTGTGAGATCTGTGTTGTTGTTGTTGTTTGTGCGCGTGTTCTGGATGTGCTGTCCATGTTTCAGATTAAAGTATTAGCTCTTCATAGTTTACTCCAGATCCCTTCTTACTCTACAGGACAGGTCTTAAATAAGTGGCATGATACACATGGTATATATTGTTCTTTAAACGGACCGAGAGAGCCATTTTGTCCCTGCGCAGGTTTAACTTCCCTAATTCAAATGAACATTTACTAGTCACTCAGAGCACGAATTGATTAAACATTTTAAAGATTAAAAATGATTGAATTTATTAAAACATATGCATATATTTCAGTGTATAATATGAAGCTGGCAATTTAGGTTACTTGTGTCAAGATTCCAAAATATAATGACATGTTTCCCTGTCTTCTATTGGCTTAGATTTACTAATATGTGTTTATTATTAAAAAGGTTGATGATTTATCTGTGACTGAATTCTGTATGTGATTTGTCCATAGCCTTGCAGAAATTCAAAAGGATGTAGAGTATAGACTTCCTTTTACTGTCAACAATTCAACTATTACTGTCAATATGTAAGTATAAAAACTGTATATAAATACATTTGCATGGTTTTGGGTGTGATTTATTATCATTTGACTTTTGCTTTGATTCACAGTTTGCTCCCACCACAGTTCCCTCAGGAGAAACCAGTGGTCAGCGTGTTTCCACCAGTAGGCCATCATTTAGTAGACAGTAACAATGGAACAATGGTTACCAGCCCACTCATAACTAATGTAAGGTTTTTTTTGTAATTTTATGTAACTTCAAATCTGAAAGTGGTGTTTAAAGTCAACGTGATACACCTCTTACAAATACATTCCTGGTTTTATTGTGCGTGATTCATCAATTCACATTGTACAGAATAATAACGTTTGTCTTCATAATCTTTATCAACGTGTAATAATGTCACCTTAGCCAGTGTTTTCTTATGTAGTGTCACCGATGTGGTTTGACTTCAAATATGGTTCACATTTTTTCATATATAGTATCTCATGCTCTAAAATGATCATCTGTGGATCAAAACCTGATAATTATTTTTTTATCATATATATATATATATGTATATGGCATCTGAACTTGCCGATCGATCACGCAATAACTGATCACATTTTTATGACACGAATTGAACCTTCTCACACTGTGAATATCCAACAAATGAAAAAAAAACGTATAAAATAATTCAATATAAAATATGCAGCTATTATTACTCATTTAATAAAATAAAAATATGGATACATTAATGATTCAACAAATTATGAGTAATTTTGTATGAGTAAAATGTATGTTTATTTCATTAAACCTTGCCAAGTATTTTAAATCCGCTTTCATGAACCCATCAAGTCATGTGTTTTAGGTGGACCATACAATGCATAGCTATCTTAACAATACAGAAAAAGAAATTTCCATAAGCTTAACCATTATATTTTTCTTTCTTTTTTCCTTTCCACTCAAGTTTGGAATGCATTCAGATTTAGGAAAAGTTATTCAGAGTTTGCTAGATGAATTTTGGAAAAGTCCTCCTGCCTTGATGTCAGGTCCCACCTTTCCTTAGTGAGTATTTTTCACCATTTTAACAGAAGTTATATAATGTCTGATAATGTAAATGTCTAATTTGTGCTTTTGTTGTTATCTTTGTCTTGTGGCTCAGTATGTACAAACCATCGGGGATGCCTCCTTACCCAACTCAGAGCTTCCATTTTGTTCCTGCCTTCCCACCACAGGATGGTCAGCGGTCTGTCGGCCCTGCCCCTGTGCTACATGCAGGGCTGGAGCCTCAACAAGCCCCTCCACGACCAGCAGCACCAACTTATGGACTCATCACAGACCTTCCTCTTCCTGTACCAACTGCTGACTCACAGGTACATAACAGCCATCAGTCCGATCAATCCAAATCAGTCAACTGGTTTATTAAGATTGCGGCTTGTGTATTTTTACACAGCTATAGAGCATTTTGGGTAATATAAACAACAACAATCTAACACAGCAGTCCTAACACACTTCTGGTTTTACCATTTTCATAACTTTTGAGTAACCAAAAAGGTCCTCGACTGAATCATCTCCTGCTAATGTTTTGAAAAGTTCAACGACAAGCAGGAAATGTTAAGGGGCAAATGACATCACTGCTTTTTGATGGTCTATATCTAGAGACACTAGCACATATGTGCGATGCTGAGTACTTGTTCCGAGTAATGGAAAAGACATTACATTACATTAGCTGACAGTTTAGACAATGCAATGTGTTTATACGACATACAACGTTGTCTTGGCTTGATATGTTAGAAATGATACCGTTAATGTTAATTTATGATCTTCAGTCTACAAAAGTAGGATCTGAGATATTTTGAACAAAGTGAAACTAGTGGTGATGCATTTGCATGTGGCATTAACATGTTTAGTTTAAACTTCATTCAGCATTGCCTCCACCTGCTACTTATCCAGTTCAATTAAAATCAAGGGCACAGTATGTGTTTAACAGTAATCCTAATATCTGTTTAACAGCACGCACAGTATTAAGCACCCTACCCATAATAAGAGGGTATTGTATTCAAACAGTATATTATGGAAACTCATTTCCATCACAAGAAAAAAAATCTTAGCTTTTTAAAAAATAGTTTTTATAAATCTTGACATAAAAAGTTATAATTATATATTAAAACTGTGACTTTTTATCTCTGTGATTTCAGATTTAACGTAATGCCAGGCTTTTATGTGCCACATTGAACATCGTGCAATGTATCTCGAGCTTAAGAGGTTACAGTATTCACACTGTCAGTGAAGGCAGTGTAATGCTGTGTAGTAGGATTTTGCAAAAAACTGTTGTTGATTAATAGTATACAGTGCATTTACAATTCTAAGTTCTTCTAATCTAATGCCTGCCTTATATTTGACAAAAAAAGGTTGAAATTGAAATGAAATGTTGTTAAAAAAAGAACACATTAAAAATATGTTAACATAATAAAAAAAAATTATTTTTATTTTTATAAAAATAAAAATCCGATTTTGCGAATAAACTCTTCACATATGAACATCTTCAAACTTATGTTACTTATGTCCCGTTATTTCAACTTTTTATCTAATAAATGTCATTTATATATTATATATTCACAATTTATTTCATAATTAAGATTGAACGAAGCACTATTTAAGTGGACCCATAACATATATCACGCTGAATTTAGCACTGAAAATGCACTATATTTTTAGCCTTCATATTAAGCTCAAGGCTTAGTCTGGCCAAGCTACCTTACTACCCGCCTTCTGGGAGGCGGGCTTAACCTGCGTCCATCAGATGGCTCTGTATACTTCTGGACGAATCTACAACCAATCAGACCACTCATTCCGATGATGTATGCGTAGCAGCGGAACCTGAAGCCCGAAGCAGTCAGAAAATGTCTGTTTACTTACTTTAATTACTAATGCTCCGTTTTCAAAGAAAAGCTGTCATGAAAATTTCTTAAAATGGGTGGGGGGAGAGCTCGTTTCTCATTGGTTCCCACTTTTTTGGGAACTGAAATGCTCTAAAACGGCATCTTGGCAAGACTAACTTTGCTCGCGAAAAAAACGTAGGGTCAAAGGAAGTATGGGCGGGCCCAGGCTACTATATTTTATCAATCAGCAAGTCTATTGCAATATATGAAGTAACATTTAATAAGGTAGCACATTACTCACCCATTAATAGGTCTGTATATTCAGTCTGAAACACACATAGCATGCAGTAACAGGAACACACACACTTTCTCTTCAGTGAATCTAAAGCATTGTGTAATGTGAAACAGGAACACCCATATTTCAAGCCACAATAACCCATAAATGCTGTTCTTCTTATGCAGTCAGGTCTTAATGGACACATATACAAGATGCCTGAAATCCCAGATACATTTCCAGAACTGTCTGAGATGAGGTATGCTACTTTATGGCATTTCTTTTGTTTCAGGTATAACACTAATACAGGTCATGTTTCAGGTACAGCGCTAATACATCCCACTTACTTTTGTCTGTCTGTACAAAATCTTTGCTTTGAACATACACATTTGCATAACCTTGTCTTATCTTTCGGGTGGGTTTGTCTGTAATCTCCTAGTAATTCTCAACTGAAGGACATGAGTGATCAAGATGACATGCTGTTGGAGTTCTTCATGTGTCTGCCTCAACTCAAACAAGTAACCTCTGACAAAGAGGAACTAGTCAACAACATTGTGGAGATGGCCAGTGAGTACTTTGACGTGCAATGATTATTTGAATCATCAGGCTAATACTTACAACTATAAACCAGTCACACTATTTGGACCAGAACTGTGTTTTTGGATATAATAGAAGTATTGTGTCTTAATTGCAGAGAAGAACCTACAACTCGAGCCTCAACTGGAGAACAAGAGACAAGAGATGTTGTGTAAAGTATGCACTTTCTCAGTACTGACACAAATACCTGGGTATAAGTCTGTGATTGAATTTTTAAAATGACCTTATTTTCTATGTTGCGCAATAGAAGCATTTTCACGAATAGTCTCAGGCTTTTGGATCCTGTATATTGTCAATATCTTTCCTTTTAAGAATGTTAACAATTACATGTTATTTTATTTTCTGTAGTATGAACAGTTAACCCAGATGAAGTCTTCATTTGAAACCAGAATGCAAAGACAACATGAGCTGAGTGAGGTAAAACATGCATGAAATAATATCATTTGCATCTGATTGTGCAAGAAGTCTGTTGGACAAGGAAATATAATATTATATAATAATGTAATTTTCTTGTATTTATCTAATATTGAACATTTCAGACCTCTTTTGCATACATGTGTTTTTTTCTGCTTTCATATCGTAAGGTTTTTATTTTTTAAATCAAGCTACATTTGGCTCAGGTTAATTGTTAAATGAACTGGACTAGACAAAATATGGTTGCATTTATGTAATCAAAAATACAGTAAAAACTGCAATATTTTCAAGTATTACCACTGTTTTCTATTTTAATATATTAAAATCAACATTGGTTAACAGTAAGAAATGTTCAGCATTTTAAATAACTTTTAAAGGATGTGACACTGAAGACTGAAGTAATTTTTTTTAATTGCTTTTACTTTTCTCTGCCAGAGCTGCAGTCTGAGTGCACTGCAGGCCAGATTAAAGGTAGCAGCCCATCAGGCTGAAGAGGAGTCTGAGGAAACTGCAGAAAACTTCCTGGAAGGAAAGGCAGAGATCGATGATTTCTTAGCCAGTTTCATGGAAAAAAGAACGGTACTAAAGCAACATTCCATATTGAACAACAAGCACATTTTAACACAGATATAGTTGATCACTTGAAGTAACACACAACACATTTTTATTGAGAATCCTTCGATTCCTATATTTCATAAGACTAGCGTGATATGCATGAGACTTTCATGTTCTGTCATAACTTCCTGTTACAACAAGATTTCACAGCTGTGCTTGCCAAGCCATTCCATTAGGTCTTATCATAAGGTCTGATATGAAATACATTTGCACTTCCTGAGAGTTAACATGATGATTATAATCTAATCTACTTTTTCAGCTTTGCCATTGCAGAAGAGCCAAAGAGGAAAAGCTCCAGCAATGCATGAACACACATGGACAGTTTCCTACCACACATTAGATTGAATGTCCCAGAAAGGTAATTTTATGTTTTCTTCAGGCTGATTTACTAATGGCAAGTAAGTGTTTTTAACTCTCATGTTGATTTAAAAACATGAATATTTTTATCACAGGTTTGGGATCAATCTACCAGCAGATCGGTGGGCTTCAGACAAGCAGCAAGCACATCCTGTGGCCTACAGCCTTGATTGGGCAAACCTAGATATATATGAAAAAGAGATGTTTGGCGTTATTATTTACTGAAATCAAAGTGATTTTTGCACAGAATTTCCAATAGTGTTAAGCTATCCCTGGTTGTGTAAGACCAGATGTGAGTACGTCTGGATGTGCCCGGTCTGGCTGTGACCCTAAGACTGTAATCAGAGGAAAGCAATCTGTTCTTAATAGTGTTCAGAAACAGGCTGATTTCTAAGCTTATTAGTTCAGTTTGAGTTTATGTGACAAAAAAGGGGGTTGGGCCTTGTATGCACTTGAAGAGAAATTTTGGAAAATGAAAAATGTTAATGCTGCCGACAAAAACATACTGTATTTAATAATGTTGATAAAAGCCTTTATTATAATTAGACACTGTATTATATGTTTATTTAATTTGATAGGTTAATAAAACATTTAGAATAATCCCTGCTATGGTTCAAGTGTGGTTTTGCATCTTCAGTAACCGTTAGACACAAAAGGTATATGCACAATATATCAGTACCATGTGAGTTTTTTCATTTTATTTTTTAGAATGATGATCAGATCTTGAACATTTAATTGTGCTCATTTTCCCTACTTTCACTTAGATTATGTCTGCCAAAGCAACTTTTCAAAGACTTAATAATTTAACAATCTAATAATGTTGAGTAATATTCAAATCTAAATTCATCTGAAGCATTTAATTTATGTGCTTCACTGAAAATCCGTTACCCTAATTTGGTGTTCTCGAAAAAATGGACAGCGTATTAAAAAGTGCTTGTAAAAGCTGTATTATGACCCAATTTTGGATTCTTTTTGTTAATTTGTTTTCTTTCAGTTTGCAGATTTGGTAAGCCTCGCTGATCTGAGATTCAGAGTTTTTTTCCACAAACGATACTCAACTTAAAAAAATACGTCATTAATCACTCTCCCTCATGGCGATCCACCCGTAAGACATTAAATGTCCATCTTCGGCACAAGCTTTGTAGAAAGCAATGAAACTACTATATTCAAGGCCCAGAGGGGTAGTAAGGACATCGTTAAAATAGTCCATGTGACGTCTGGTTTCCATGTCAGTCTTCGATGTGCATCCATAAGAGCACCACAACATAAGTATGTTATGCTGCTGACACAGTGAGGCCTATGACCAGTCAGTTCCAAAAAGCAATAAAAAAATGTTGATTAGATTATATACAACATTTTGTCATTATCTAACAATTTTTGTAGGCTGGTGACTTGTGATCAGGCTCAGCAAAGTGTAAAAAATTGTGGGGAAAAAAACAAAAAAAGTGCAAAACTTCTACATGTTTATGGTAAGCTTTTATGAAGTGTGAGCCAAGTGAGTTTTAGTCCAGTTCAATGCAATAACATGACTAACTTCAAAAACCTGGACACGACTTGTTGTTAAAGGAAATTATTTTAGTGTTTATTGTTTAATATATTTGGATAAAATATTATGCCATTTTAAATCTGTGCATTTATCAGTTATCAGCCATAGGATCAAAATAATTATTGACTTACGAGTATCAGCCACCGTTCCAAATCTGTTTCTGCTAAAACAGTAAAGTGTGCAAAGAAAAATATGCATGCCATTTGTGAGTTGTCTTCATGAAGAGTGCAAAAACTTCATAAATTCTGCTTTCAAAGCAGTGCAGGGAAGTGACTTGTTCATCCAGTAATACAAGAAGGGGTAGACTTTTTTTTTATCTAAACCTATTCAGAAAAAAACATTGAGGGCTGAGAACCAGAGGGGAATAAGAAACTCTTTGTGATAAATGGAGATATGATGAGCTCTTTCTACTGGCTAAAGTATACTGTCAGTCATGAGTGTACACATTTAGTTATATAAACGATTAAAATCAGTACACAAAGTCATATCAAAGTATGGCCCTTTTTTGTTTTGGCCCTCCTGTAAAGTATGTATAATGTCACGCCTTTCTGGTTCTCGCCCCTCAATATTGCAGTTTAATTTAAAATGCCCCTATTGTGGGTTATGAATTCATACGTTACCATGCATGCAAGGTCAAAAAAACCATTTTCTTATATGCATTTAATTTTACCATTATGTTATTTGTGCAATGACTTCCAATCTATTTGTTTAACACTTAATTTTTCCAAACACCCTCCAGTGATTGGTCGATTTCATTTAAAGAAATTTTTGTGAGCTTGTAATGTTCTAAAAGCGGCATCTAGTGACAAAGAATTATTTGAATTTTCAATTAGACCAATGCAAAAAGTGGGTGGGCAATATATTAATGCTTCATTTTGCTGTCAACGTTAAACAACAGCTAAAACCAGCCTAAGCTGGCTGGCCGGTTTTAGCTGATCTCCCAGCCTGGTCTAAGCTGGTCAGCCGGCTGGTTTTAGAGGGGTTTTGGACACTTCCCAGCTGGTCTTAGCCTAAACCAGCTAATACCAGCCAACCAGCCTAGGCTGGTTTTTGCTGTTTTTTCAGCAGGGACAGCTTGTGATTCGGTTAATACAGTGAAATTGCTCGTTTCAGTGATTCAGAGTCGACTCTTTCTTTTGAGAAATAATTACTTATGCACGGTTCAATATGTTCATTCGCTACGTTACACACTACATGAAAGATCATTTTCAAAAATCCACAATAGGGGCACTTTAAAGCAGCTACACTTTTAAAAACGATGTTTATGAAAAATGGTAAAAACTGGCTCCAAATATGCTGTAATTTTGTTTGCTGTTTGGCAAACACTTTATTGAGAGCATTTGCCTTAGAAATGTAGATATTCCTGTTCCAGACAAATTTAAAATCCACTGTTGTAGCTGAAATGACAATTACATGGATGTGTGAGGGATTGATTGTCTATATGTCAGAGTATGCCTACAGTTACAGAAATGGGAAGCAAGTAAATGTAGTGTGGGTGCCATATAGCTCTTGGTTCCATAGCATATAGTTCTTGTTTTCACATGTAGAGCAAATTTTCATTATTTCTATTTAAAGTTTTTCTAAACACACAAGAAGGAATATGATGGTCATAATAGGCACAGTCCAATTTCCTATTCAAATGAGCTATAATTTGCAAGTAAATTCTAGCATACTGCCTGCTGTTTTTACAAATAACATGGAATTAGAATGCAGTATGCAGTGCTATACGGTCAAATAAAACTTTTACATTGTATTTCCCAAGCTAAATATTAAAAACAAGGCTGATAAAAGATATTTCTTCCATTTTATGTACTGCCTTGTGGTACAGTATGCATCTTAGGTGCAGAGGCTTGTTTCCACTAGGAAAAAAAAAAGGAAATTTCTATAATTCAGAAATGTTCTGTTGAGTTTTTATCTTTTTATTAGACTTTTTTGTAATTGTGTCAGGTATAAATAATTCAGAATTATGAAATAAGAACTTGTAGTTGGGCCAAAAAAAAAGTCGTAATTGTTAGGTAAAAAATCCATGGCAGACACAAAGAAATATTATTTGTGAGATGTAAACTTTTACATTTTAACTAAGGAAGATAAAATTATAAATTATAAAACTAGATATAAATTCACCATGGCGAGACAAAAAGTCTGAATTATAAGAAAAAAATGTCACAGTTAACTTTTTTTTTCCCCCGTGGCTGAAACAAGCTTCCAAAATTCTGGGTATCAGATATATTGTCTGTGTATTAGTATGAGTAGTATGGTAATATGGTGTTCTGAACATGGCTATGGAAAATGTCAAGACCAAAAAAAATAAAACAACTGACAGCTTGAAGGATCAGACAGTGAAATACACCAAAACCTAAAACACTATATACGAATTTACAATAATGCAATAAGGTCTTATTGCCAGACCATCTTGGATATGCCTACTTCACATACTTAAATATAAATTCACACACAGATTAAAAAAAAATAAAATAAAAATAACATTAAAAAACACAGCAGTTCCCTGTTTGGTACCCGTTACTGTGCTTTTATCCCTTATTGTCACCAGTTCTGTTTTAATTCAGGCTTGTGCTTTGACCACCTCATCAGAGTCGGGGTCCTTAGCGTCGTCTCCACCACTAGAAGAGTAGCTGCTGAGGTCAGCCACACCGGACTCGAAATCACTGCAGGTCGAAAGGTCATCAGGGTCACCGTTCTTGGATGGGGCTGCTAACTGTAGCGGCAGTGTGAAGGGAGGAGCGTGTTTCTCGCTTCTAGGGGAGGTGAAGTAGTCTAGAGGGCTGCCGAGTTCGCTCTCGGTTGGAACTGGATGGCGGACACGTTCAGACAACTTGTTGGTCTTCTTTCTCTCCCCTGAAGTTTTCATTTCCTTCAGTTGGACAAGTCTCTGTGAAAATATGTTTGAAGAGGACAAAGTTGGCAAGTTCTGTGCAACAAAAAGGTACAAATTCAATTCTATTGGAATAATGTTTGAATGTACATATGTACTCCATTTCTAAATTGCCTAAAATGTCTAGGTTTTGGCTTTGTTTCTTTACAGTCCTCATTTGTACATGTATTGGCATTACTCTCAAGCCTTGATTGGTCAATTATGTACAATATGTGCATACTATTAGTTAAACTACCCAGACTTTTTAGGTAATTTAGAAAGGAATTTAAAATGCTAGTATAATACATAGTAAACTTTTAATGTGCAATGTAGGAATGAATTGTGCACCCATCCTCTACTTGCGGATGCGTTTTTTTTAAATGCTTGATGTATGTGATATTTATGCATGCATGTGTATGCCTTGTCCAGCGTCCGCCTCCCGTGGTACCTCCTGGTGGGCGCATAGCTCCTCCTCCAGCTGTTGTGACTCCTCCTTCACGGCATTCAGGCAATCGGCTGGAGATTGGTAAGAGGCCAC
Organism: Enteromius unitaeniatus; assembly: GCA_032359435.1. Classification (NCBI taxonomy): domain Eukaryota; kingdom Metazoa; phylum Chordata; class Actinopteri; order Cypriniformes; family Cyprinidae; genus Enteromius; species Enteromius unitaeniatus. The sequence continues at coordinate 247,218 of JAUMHI010000001.1, read as the reverse complement.
ACTTTTCTCTGCACGCCCATACATCCCCTTCCAAAACCTAGAACATCATTTTCAGTTGATTAATCCTCTGTTGCACAAAGTTGCCCAACAAAAAACAATGCATTTAACACAGCAATAAAAGACTTTGGGGGGTGGTTTGTCTTGGTCACTGCATCATTAGAAAATGTTTATGCTGTAATGCACAATGTGCTATTTTATTGATTCTGTTTTATTGCTATTTAAGCAAACAATTGATTTTCCAGCCAATGTGATTTGGATGAATGAACAAAGAAAATGGCAGTTATCATATAAAGGTGAGTTTTCTTGATCTACATTGCTTGTTCTCTCGGTGTTAAGTATTATTTACTATTATTACTAATTACTATTATTACTATAAAAATACAAAAGTTGTATTAACTGTATTAACTAAAAGTTTTTAGCAGTGTATTCATATCTGCCATGTAGAAGATTAGTAGTAAGTATTTTTATGTGAAGTGTAATACAATGGTTTAATATCATTTTAAAAAACATTGTCACAGTCACCAGATGACATACCCAAGAGGGTCCACCTTTTAATTTTTAAGAATACCTTCCACCTAAAACTCCACCGGAACAAGCTATTTTGTGTCTATTATACTTTCACTTCACCTTCTCATTCTAACAGTACTGAGCTTTGTCATCTCTGAGTCAATTCTGAAAGAAGCATGACTATTGTACAACAGGAATGTGAAAGAAAGTGTAATCATCTAAAGACAATTTGGTTAGGTTGACTTACTTGAAGCAATAGGCAGTGGTGAGAGGTTTCAGAACACCCTGTGTCTGGCTGTGATCGGTCCTGTATAGTGGGTTTGTGTATTCAGCCCTGTTCTCCCACAGGTGCAGCCACAAAGAGTGTGTTCGCTCTTGTAGTCTGCAAGGTTCACAAAGAGGGGGACTGAATGAGTAAACTAGCACATAAAGGTTATGAAACCAAGATGATTATAACAAGACTTTGCATTTCCGTTTGTTTAGAACTAGATGCTACATCAACTGCTTACCACATCTATTAAAAAATAAATAGATGCGCACAGCTTTTTAAAGCAGCTATACTTTTGCTATGTTTAACTGGTCCACTTTGCAAGTTTTTCTGGTTATAAAATAGACAGGAAAATACCATCTAAAGCATTTAAACGGATGAACCTTTAATGGTTGCTTTGACTGGTCTCATTTTCATTTAATCATGCCTGTAAAGCCCGATAACCACTGTTTTTAATGCTCCAAAAGCAGCATCTAGTGGCAAAGAATATATCTGCTTTTTCATTCAGACCAATGCAAAAAGACCAACGAGTGGGAAGGCAGTAATGTTTTATTTTGACGTCAACATGACCGGCTTGGGACTTGTTTTAAAAAGTTGACCCTTTTTTTTGAGAGACAATAACTTCATATACGGTGCTCATTCAGATTTAAAACTTTGCAGGATGGTTTCATTCACTTAGAGCTGTGTTAAGCTCATGTTCCATCCATTATAAATCCATTATAGGAGCATTTTAATAAATCAATATGCAGAAAGTACCTAGATGACCTACTTGTGAAATTCTGAAGTGTGAAGTGTGCCTAACTTTGTTTACTAACCCATGAGGCCACAGAAGTGGAGTTGTGAATAGCAGTGAAGTGATGCGAGACATGACACTGGTAGATCACATGACAATGACAACATACAAAACACCTGCATTGCTACTAGAATGCAGAGAAAATGCTTAACTGGCTGAGGGCAAAAATATGCTAATTTGAGTTTGTCCATCAGTGGATGTGGGCGGGGCCTAAGTAATATAACATCAAACTACTCAGAAAATCTAAACGGTTGGATAATTAATATTTTTAGATTTTTGGGGGATAAAAAAAAGTATTAATTTTTATCTTTCCACGGTGGTTGTGTCCACACACTGGACACATTTATATCCTATCCTATTTAATGGTTGTGAAGTAAGGATAGTACCTACTAGTCTAAATGATTTTTAAAACAGCTTTGTATTTTTGCTCTTATATATATTATATTAGCTCTTCAGTTTTTGAGTGACAAATAGTACAGCCGCCTTCTGGTATGGAGAGTTAGGTCCTCTCATGCAGACACAGAACCTATAAACAAGTTGGCTATTGGCTGTAGTGTTCAAGCGCATCTTTTGATCAAGACGCAAGTGACACCACAATTGGTTTGGTGCTTTAGGAGCTCCCATAATATCAGCTTAAACCACTTCCTGGCTGGATGTTTTTGTGAATAATATGCTGGTAAACAGACTGTGGTCCATCAATACTGATGCATTAACATCTCAGCTAGTAGTGGATTTCAGACTTATTCTGGCATGTTGGTAAGCAGCTGGTGTGCAAATTTAGCTGATCCTGTTCCCCCTCTTCTTTTGCTGCAATCTCGATTCATAAAATTAGCAAAATGTGTTTTTCTTTTTTCTTTTACCTCAAATCTCTCCTCTCTTTCTGGCAATTGCAGATGAAGTTCCCATACTGGCAGGAGTAGATGTGTGTGTGTAGCTGAATGAGGAATCTCTCATTGAACTCGAACGCACAGGGGAACTGCTGCATCAGCTGCCACACGCACTCCAGAAACTGGTCCATGACTGGAGAAACCTCCTTAGGGTCACCATCAAGGTGGGCGTACCTGCAGAAATGTAATATAATAAATGAGTAATGGTACAGTCCACCATCCAACCTTTCAACACCAATCTTTCTTTTCTCAGATTTCACTGGCACTTTTGGATATTCCAACTTGGCGTGTCATATTACAAAACAAGCAAGAAGCAGTGGTGTTTGCCGTCACTGATGTGCCAAGTTTGAATGTGCACATATGCAAATTACTCTTCATAAAAGAATAACAACTTAAACATTACACAAAGTTATTGCCTGGATTTAGAAGACATTAAATATGCCGTAGCCACTGTAAGCCTTTGCTATAAGGGTAAAAGGCTGCTTGAGCATTCTTGAAAATTTCTCCTTTAACATTTTGTGTAAAACCATATTCTCATTTGGGGAGACTGACCATGTAACATCCATGATTGGAGCGTAAAGACTCACCTAAAGCTTAGAGACGCAAAGTCTAATTTTGCATACTGCATGACTGATGCTTTAGTCACAGTATTTGCTATGGATTCAGGAATGAGACTTTTCTTGTTTCGCATGTTATCCATGCACAACATACACAGTAGAGGAGATTCACAGAAAGCTTCAATTCAATTATGCAATTTAACGAATTTAAATTAACTGCAAGCTGTACGTGGTGTCCAACATGTGAGGTCAGAAACATGCAAAATTGAAATGAAAAACACAAACCTGTGGGAAAACTTGTGTCCAAATGATACCCAGTCCTTCTCAATCAGAACCTACAAGAAACAAGACTCGTGCTCAGTATAGAAAAAAGACACATCACATATTTAGTCTTAGATTATGTTGGACTAGCACAGTTTTAAAAATCAAAGCAAAATGGATCAGCCATTATTGAAGTTATTTTTACCATCAGTCCTTTGATCGTTCTGTAGTATGGATCCAGTAGCACACTAGCCACCGAACAAGCCTGAGCCGTTCTGTCCCATCCATCTGAACAGTGCACCAAAACACTTACTCCCTCCTCCGCCACTGCCTGACAACATAGATATGATGGAATAATAAACGTGTGATCATAACGTATTTGAACAGTTCAGATGCAAAAGTGCAATCTGAAATTTTCTTTTAAAATTAGGGTTTTTTTTAGGTTCCTGCGTTTATGTTCAGATATTTCACTTTAATGACAATGAAAAAACATACTCATTGCCATTAAAAGTGAAATTACTGAATCTACACATAGGAGCCTGATAAAAATGTTCAGTTTAAAAGAAAATTTCAAACAGCATTTAAAAGTTTTTGCATTTCATTTGTACTTACTCAATACTCATGTGTTTTTAAAACATTTCCAACATGAGATAATGCCATTTTTTATTAGAAATGTAATTACCATGATTTTCCGTTGTCTTTTCTAATCCCTTTCAAAAACCATATGTAAAACCTTTTTTTAAAATGTCTTGCCTTTGCAATGAAGACTCCAGCATCTAGTACAGCTTTGATGTGTTTTAGCCACCCAGAGTTCTCCAGACCCCAAAGGAAGTCACTCATGGAGGGAGCTGCGAGTTCACCAACTGTGAGACAGAAAAGGTTCATTTTTCAAGTGGACAGCAAGTCAACACCAGACAAGTATCTGCTCTTATAAAAGTAACACAGATTAATCTGTTTACCATCTACAAGCTTCTGTTGGCTGCTCCTCATGACATGGATGTTTTCTATGCCAATGAACTGTAGTTTTATATTAGTGTAGTGGTCTTCATTCTCATAGCCCTTCCCTGCAGCACGATTAGCCATGGCATTTAGCTGGAAATAGTTACAAAAAATGTTTCAACATCTCAGTACTTAAAAAAAACAACAACTTTAAAATGACCCCATCTACATCTCTACCTTTGGCCTCGTGTCCACCACATACATGAACTCGCTGACAGGGTTTGACTTCATAATGGCCTGCAGCATCTGCTCATCATCTGAGGAGCGTGCACTGAAACCAGAAAGAGGCTGACTGCTCCGACAGATTGATGCCTAGAAAACCAATGGTGTAAGAATTTAAAAATAGAAAAGTGGGCAGGTAAAGACAATGAAAAGTCTGCAACGGGCTGCTCACGCCGGTGTCTCTGTGGAAGTAGGAGAGAACAGGAAGACGACCTCGACTCCGGAACTTGGCACTGCCCACAATGACAGCAGGGGAGGCAGACTTTGGCACAAACAGCTCTGACGGGTAAGTGTCACACAACTGCCAATAAAAATATTCTGATTAGAAATATTGTTTCACATTCTTATGGATAACAGTGGCCCTGTTTATTTAGTAACTCATTCCTAGGACACATTTACACATGCTTTATGTGCAAGGTTTATCAAAAATTGACTGAGCACCTTTTCTTTTCTGTTACTGATGAAATATAATAGAGATATTTCTCAATTTACCATATATATGTTCCATAAAAGAAACAAAGTTATACGTTTTGGAACTACATAAGCTTTTACATAAGTCTTCTACCTTTGTTTTTCACAGAGGGATTTAAGATGTAAACTCAAAAGCTGATCTCTGAAATATTGTGTAAAAGGAAATACTGGTTGTTGATCCTGAGCATGTACAGGCATTTGATCAAATACTTACTCTGTACTCATGATTGGCTGCTGTGACATGCCAGAGGTTGCTGGGTATTCCCATTCGACTGAATTCTGCCTTCAGGTCAATGAAGCCCCATGCCTTTTCCCTTAACTCTTTATGCAGGTTGGGGTTAAAAGAGAAACAAAACAGCTCTCCATAGCGTTCTGCAAAAAAGACATTAGTAAAAGTGAATAAGTATGTAGACGTCATGAGTGAAGTTCACTAAGCTGCATAGAATCGTGCTCCGACTATGCTTGAATTTCACAAACGGTGTGTTTTCATGAACTGTGTTGCCTTGGATTGTGAGCTGAGACCTTGGATTGTCTAAGCAAAAAAGGCACAGTGTTCACATTTCACTGAAGAAAATGCAAATATATGGATCATTATTCATGCTTCACTAAATTGTGCACATCTCCATGGTTTATGGACAAACCACTTAACTCTGTTTCATCACATGGCTTTCTGTTTTAACACAGATTTCGATACTTCAAGTAGATTCTCATAATATAGTAGTTTTTTAAAAGGCTATTTTCTCTCTGACCAAGAAAAAAAATCTAAACACCCTAAACCAAATTTACTAACAATACTAAAAGATAGTATGTTACGTATAACATGTTTAGCATTCACAAGTTACTTTGTGATTTCTGCTTATTATATTTTACCTGGGTGTGAAAGACGGGTGAGTGAAGCCAGAACATCTAAACAGACCTTCTCCTGCGGGATCAGCAGTCGGTAAACATGGAAGTTTTTACAGCGGATAATGAGAGGACTTCCTGAGGAGTTTGTCGGGAGTCTCTCTACGTTGTATACCAAACTGTGCAAAACCTAGCAAAGCAAGAGAAATCCTTAGTGGCTGTGAAACTCATTCATATTCATATTTATATTTTTAGTACCTTCTTGTTTAAACATAAAGATACAGAGTAAGTAATATTTTTTCTAGCTATAGCTGGGTGAAATATCACCAGATAATGAATTAACTCCATTTATGGTATAACACCACCAAATAACAAATATATATACATTTTCTTTTTTTACATTATTACCCAGGTCTTTAAAATTGGATAACAAAAATTAAACTCATTTAATCCAAAAAAAAAAAAGAAAAAAAAGAAAGAAGAAGCAGCTTGACTATCTGCATGAAAAAGTTTCAATTCCTACCCAGGTCTCTTTGCGGGCCTCTGAGTTTTCTACAAATATGGTGTGAGTCGAGGAGAGGTATAAGGTTCCCACCATAGATTTCCTGGGAGTCAGTCTATCAATCATACGCACATTTTCCACCTGTAAGAACACAACAGACAGTATTATTTTCTAAAAAAACATAATTTACATCACATTGGTATCAAATGTAACAGGATGTCAATTATTTTGCAATCATATAAAAGACACCAAGCTTCTCTTTTTCTCTAGCTTGGCATTATTCATAAACATTCAAGTAACGTTAGTAAATGAAGGATAGCTAGGGACACGTATGTAACATTGAATACATTAAAAATCCTAAAAAAAATATACTAAATATGTATTTAAAATGAAATGGTAAGATCTGCTGAGTCTCATGGTGCATCAGTAGTGCTGAGACTGAACCAGTATTCAGATCTTGTTACAAGGCACTAGATGAAGGAAGATGGGGGCTGCATTGTGGCCTATCACTGGGCATATTCTGTCAAACCATTTATCTTCAGAGAAAATTCATTCGGTATTAACATTACGTTTTTAAAAGCATATGTTATTCAAAACGAAAGCGGTCCAGAGGATGGCGAGCGTTTAATAAATACCCGGACATAAAGGACATCAGCAGTACCTTTGGTGTTCTGATGTGCTCCATCCTAGAGACGCCTGTCCAAATGATGCGCAGAAAATTAATCCGGACCGATGAGGGGTATTGAGTCTTTTACAGGTCAGAAGAACGGAGCAATTCGTCGCATGTTGGTTAAAAAAGCATCATTTGATAATGTTATGTACGGCAGGTACTGTAACTCAAGCCATGGCTGTGGTGTGAGTGCGGAGATCCGCTGTGCTCTCAGACTGGTACACGGTGGACAACACAGAGCACGCTCCGAAACCTACCACGGCGAAGGACTCCTCATGAATATTAAGTAGGTGGTATGACGTGGGTCCAATAGTGTTCTCTGATTGGTTGAAAGGCAGACATTGATAGGCGTGCTCTTGTCAGAGGACGAATGAATGATTCTTTCTTCGAGGAAGGTTTGGTTTATTCATTTGAATGAATTTACGTGACTGGACGCTTTCGGAAGGTAACCAAGCAACGTCACAATTCATATTTATGAGGCAATCCTTCATTGTAGTAGGATTTGTATTTCGCAGTACCTTGGATTATTTCACGAGAGCGCACGCGCGAGCATCCCCGTACTGAACTATATGAACTATCGCCCTTGAAATGAATGAAGATTAAGGACAAGATGATAGATTTTTTTTTATGTTTTAGGATATACTCTATATAAGGTTCTGAATAAAGATATATAAGATTGACATATCTGTATTCTTCTTTTAAATATAGAATGTCCTGCTCTTCAGTATTTTAATGATTTACAATGATAATTTAATTAACATTTAAAGTTGATTTCCAGTGACACGATTTAAAGAATCATTCACAGAGTTACAATGGCTGGTCACACAGTTGTGGGTTTTATCATGTGATATTCAGGGCAGGCACGATTTTGCTGATGCATTTATACATTGTGTAGCATAGTAGTGCCAAATGTTTCACAATTCATATGACTTTGTCATATGACTCTTTCAACATTCATTGCTTCTTTCATTTTATTATTATCCTTTTCATTAAAAAATAAAAAAGAAAAGAAAAGATTTTTACGTGATTGCGATAAAAAAACGTGGTTTATGGTGTCCCGATTTGTCCAGAAGGTGGCGCAAAAGCACCGCCGTGAACATTTGTGAAAAACTGACTCGAGTTGTTTACACATGTGCACTTTACATGTGATAACGTTTTACTTTACATTTACAAAAGGTTATAAATATTTGTCTTTCAGTAAAGAATTTCGAAAACTTGGTTACAGTCTATGATAATCGATATTAATAATTTTATTACAAACACTATGATCATCATCCAGTCGTTATGCAATATAATAATGCAATATTTAAAAAAATCTAAATACATAAATAAATAAAAATACAAATGTGTGCGTATATATATATATATATATATATATATGTGTGTGTGTGTGTATAGTTATAAATTATCATAATTCTAGCTAAACTATTTTGAGTAGAATTTACTCAAATTTATTGTGCAACCACATCAATAAAATCGCATAATTTCTACATATTAAAATTAATTAAAAATAAATGAATGGGGAGACATCACTCTACAGTCCAATAATGAAAATAAGATATGTTCAATCTATTTATCTTTAGGCTTTAACCAACTTGTCATGCAAACAATAAGCTGGTTTGGGTACATGCATGGCATGCTTAAAGTTTTATTATTACAACAAAACACATTTTGTTTTAGCAGGTCCCTAAGCACATGCTCTACACTTTACCACAATGGTAACCCCCAAAAACACCAACATAGCAGAAGGTCTTTTAAATACAAATATAAAATAGCATTAAACAATTACAAGTATCCCTGTTAAATCATCTTAATAAACATGCCTAAAATAACCTTTTATTTCAAGATTTACTATCCTTAGGAAATTCACTTCCTACTTACATAATTAAAATCATTTGTGTTCTTTTAAAATGATTTTTTTTTTTTTTTAAATCAGCTGAACAGTATTGGTGAATCATTTTTTTGAGTGTACCGAAAATGCAGAGCTGGATGCAGCATTCAAACGAGTGCATCACGTTCAATCCCCCTGCCTTCGCGCCTTCAGAAAAAAAAAATGTGTCTGCACATGCGCAGACCGGACAGTATATGGAAATGAAACATATTTTTTTCCAATTACTTTTAATTTAATGAAATTAACTTGTTTTAAACAAGGGCAGTGAATTTGAAAATTAATAATAAAAAATAAGTAGGATTAAATAACACAGAGTCATGTTTTTTCAGTGTAGACCCACGGAACGGGTGTCAAATCGTGCGCCCTATTCGGGAATGGTGTGCTATATCTTTTATAAGCGATCGGGCGAAAAATCCCATAGACAATGCATTGGGGCCAACTTTGACGGATCGTAGCGCGAGAATTATGTAGAAACATACGATTCACCACATTTGGAGAGGCTGGCAAGCTGTGCGAGAACATACCCCGCAATGGGGTATAAGTTGTAACCCTAGGGCACAAGAGCCCCCTTCACATACGGGACGGCCCATTACCAAGCATGAGTTTTTGCATTGAACATAACTCTGGTTTAAAGTGTCATAGTGACATGGAGGAGGGCTCATTTACCTCAGCCAACCAATCAGGCTCTCAGGATCACTGTGAAGCTGTCAAGCCACGCCCTAGCAACCGTTTAGAGCACCCTAGCAACTGATCCCATAGACTGCCATTATAAAAGGCCCAGATGGATATCTTTGGATCACAGTGTCATAGAGACATGGGGGTTAGCTCGTTTGACTCATGGAAGCAAACAACCAATGGTGATTTACTTCACCTCTGCCTAGCCACGCCCTAGCAACCACAATGGAGCACCCTAGCAACCAAAACCCACAGACATGGAGGTTGATTTATATATCATTCATACTGGCATGCAGCCATTGGAGAGTTATCATTGGAAGCTGCCAAGTCACTCCATAGCAACCAAACAGAGTACCCTAGCAATCATCTAGCAAGACCTATATCTCTACATCAGAACATTGTAGAGACATGGGACTTGGTTCTTTTGACTCATACTAGTAAATATGTATCTTTAAGATGCTAGTCTTGCTAGCAGTGAATAGCTACATGCTAATAGTGATTAGCTAAGTGCTAAATCAAAATAAGAATGTGCTAAAAACTGTATAAGACTACATAGTAATGATCTGTGACAAGTAGTAACTGCCTAACAACACTCTAGCAACCACCCCAAGTACCTTAGCAACCGCCC
>JAUMHI010000001.1:223116-236944 GCA_032359435.1 Enteromius unitaeniatus | reverse complement strand
AGCTAAAGTTACTTATTTTTAAGTACTATTTACTTAATTCTACATGTGAAATAATGAAATAATTGTCATATTTACTTTGAGTGCAAATTGTTATGAAAATTTTTGAGTAAAGCCTGCAAGTGTTTTGTTTTGTTTTGTTTATTTAGTGTACTGACTTTTAATGTACGCACAAAAACTATATATATATATATATATATATATATATATATATTCTTTTGTGTTCTGCATGAAAAAAGAAAAAAAATGTTTTTGTGACTTGCCACATTTAAACTCTGTATCACAGATATCGGAAAAACTTATTTTTAACTTTGGGTTTCCTATTGTTATAGCATATTTTTGATGAATAAATAATACTTTTATGTTTTTAACATTGTTTACAGATTGATGATAATTTGAAACTGGAAGAGTGTTTAAAGAAGGTCCAGCAGGAGAACGAGGACTACAAGGCAAGGATGGACAAACATGCTGCGCTTTCAAAGTAGGTCGTTTTTTGTAGGCACTTTTGTACCGTTTTGTGTATTTCTTGGATCCAGCATAGCATTTTCTTAATAATATCAGTGTGATCAGTTGTCAAAGTGGAGATTTTCAAATCATTTTTTTCTCTTTGTTTATCTGTAGGCAGCTCTCCTCGGAGCAGGCCATGCTTCAACAGACCCTACAGAAAGAGTCAAAGGTCAACAAACGCCTGTCTATGGAGAACGAGGAGTTACTATGGAAATTACACAACGGGGACCTTTGCAGCCCTCGACGCGTCTCACCCTCCTCTCCCTTCCACTCGCCCCGAAACTCTGCCTCCTTCTCCACAACCCCGATATCACCCAGATAATCTCTGACCTTGCTCGCTCAGAGGCACCTATGGACCTTTTGGCCATTTTATTCCTATAATAGGACTTGTACAGTTTGTAAAGACTTGTAAAATGTATAAATGTTCCCTTTCCAGTTAAAGACAATGATGCACAGTTGCACTTCTAGATCAAGGAATTGCCTTGTTCAGTTACACACTCGTTTGTTCTTTGTCTGTCTCTCACTTTTTTTCCCCTTCAATCTCTTTCACAAACATACACAAATATTTCACTGAGGAGGGAACATACCTCAGGGCCTGTACATAGAGTATCTCTTCCTCTGACTGCCATTTTCTGTTACTTGTTCTCTTTTATCCTATTTTTAAATTAAAATGGTTTGTGCATAGTAAGTCAAGATGTAAAGCTGTCATTTTCATTGTATGCTGACAAGAACGTTATATGATACTTGTAAAAAGGATGCAAAACAGAAGTCATCTATAAGCTTGGATTGATATTTTTTTCAGCATGAATACAGAAAGGGAAAAAAAGACATTTCAAGAAAGAAGCTGAAATGTCAGCAACAGCTCTGAACTGGAGTGCATATACTGTAGATCCAGATCTCTGTTCCTAATATTGTGGAATGTATTTACTTCTTCTCTCCCAAACTGTGTCCAGTGGGCCACACATCCAGAACGCTTTAGGTGTGAATGTGTCCCTATCTCAACCACAGTGCCCTTCTTTGCTTTATTTTATTTTAGATTTTTTTTTTTTTAAACGAATGCATTAAATTTCTGGATGTTTATCTATTTTAACATTTATAACCTTTTGTATTGTTTATTTTAATGCAAACGACACCGTTTTTTAAGTTTAGCATTTCTTTAAATAAAGCACATATACAAATTAGAGGAGATATAAATAAAATAATATGACAAAGAAGATTATTGTGAGTTTTCCACACAAGTTTTCTCTTACAGTTTGACTAAGAGAGCATGATTTTGTGGTGGTTTTATACTTGATGCATAATTCTTATAATTGTTCTGTATTCCACCACTTTTTTAAAAAAGAAGCAGAATGTGTTTTCATGCTGGTAGGATTTTAAATTAAATTGACAGATTCAGTATTATGGAAGGGATAGTCAACCCAAAAATGAAAACACTTTTGGCTCCCGTTGACATCCATTGTATTTTTGTTCGTGAAATAAGTCAGTGGGAACCAAAAGAAATCTTCTCTTGTGTTCTTAAGAAGAAAAAGTCCTACAGGTTTGAAACGATATATGCCAAAATAAAAGCTGACCGACTTTTCATTTGGAGTGGACAATCACTTTAACCTATTTTGCCACCTTGTGGTTAAAATTAAAAGGTTTCACTGTAAATAGAACGATAAATCACGGGAGACTGACATCTAGTGGACATAATTGGAAATGCGAAGTGAAAGCTCGTTTATATTGGAATACTGAGAAGAGCACGGATATGAATAAACAAATATATATTATATAACGTGTAGAAAAAGTCTACTGTAAATTTTAATATTTAAAAAAGTTTTCTTATGATTTTTTATAAAATAAAGCAACACTAGCAGCAAGTGTTTGGAGTTTCTGTGGGTTAAGCAAAGTTTCTGCAAAATTATTCAAGACTTTTGAATAATAATAATATGAATAATAATATGAATAATAATGGATATCAGGTGAAAGTTGTATTTTCAAAACTTTAAAGCATTGCCATTCCATTTATTCCTTAATTTTTTTCTTTAATTTGTCATTAAAATACGTCTTTAAAGGTTTTAAATGTACTTTCATACAATCTGCAGAAAAGCTATTACTAATCACATAACTGTCACACTATAGAGCTTAAGCATGTCTCACAGAGTGTGTAGAGAGGGCAGGAATGATCATAAAGGGCATGTGTGTGCCTGTTAGAAAAAGCTCATGTATACGTTTGCGTCTGTCAATATCTGTATGGCCACAGGAACGCTCATAACTCACAGTATTTGCTTATTGAACTGCACTGAAAAAATGCTGACTGCATGATATCAACAGCCTGCTATGGATCAATAAAATAGTATGCTTCGTACTCAGTAATTGTACAAACAGCCCAAGGCTCAGCTATTTCAGTAGAAATATGTCCAAAATCCATAAACATATCTCTTTAAAAAGGATATGAATCAGTAGCCAATTGAAAGCATACATCACTGAAAAATAAGCCTAAGAACATTGTAACACTTTATGTATATAACATGTCGTATGCACTTGCTGTAGCACTAACAGTAAACTATGCATAATTACATGCAACTCATTCTAAACCAAAACTAAAATATGTGTTGCTACCTGATATTACTCAGTCCTTATTTAATAATTTATCCTAAATAAAAATAATCTAATGTGCTTAAAGTGTAACCAAACACCTACTTAGTAATTGCTTTTCTTTTATAATGCATTTATTTGTTTCTAAATTTAAGTTCATCCTAAGTAATGTGATTGAACTAGACAGTTACAGCAATAGACGTTGTTTTTTTTGTTCCAAGAGACACTGTGATACAAAACAACAGCTCCATGCATGTTTGTCTCTTTTTCCTGAATTGTCAAATATACATTAATCAGTGTAATCTACCAAGAGGTAGGTTTTTTATGTCTTAGTCGATGTAAAAACATACTGGCCAAGCATTTTCCAAGGTGTAAGCTAGTGTTACTGTACTGGGGGGTTGTGTCCTTGAAATTATTTCCTATAGTAACAATTTGGTTAGGCGTACGGATGCGTTTTTAGTACATAATATCATATTATTTTAAAATGTAATCCATTAAAGCCGAAATATTTAATTATTTCTATTTATTTATAAGTCATCACCATCATTCCATCAGTCACATTTCTTTGCATCTGTACTTTTAAGACATTGCGCATAACTTCTCCAACTGTTCAAAAGGCTTCCGAGAAATAAAATAGTGCCACCCCTTCGTGGCCTCGATTTGTTAGCTAGCTTAACGTGTTTAACGATATCGTCTTAAAATAGAAACGTACAACTCTTAATATCAAAATATGCAACAAACGAAAGGAAATCCACAATAAATGTCGGTTTAATGAAAACGAGAGCGCTATCCTTTCGCCTGTCTGTTTGTTTGGATATGGGCTAAAGATGGCCGCGACTGGAGAGGCGGTTACTCCGAGTGGAAGACACACTACGTATTGACACTTTATATGGGATTTTATTAAACTACATATGAGAATTATTTTCATGTCCCAGTAATAGGTTGCCTCCGTGTTCAAGGTAAGTTGCCTGGTTATTTAGTAAACCAGCCAGCTAGCTGTTCTCGGTCCGTTGTTTCTCTCTCAACTTCTGTTAGCTTGCTAGCTGCCTCACTAAAGACGTTCAAAGTTATTTCAAGAAATAGCAGCATATTTCGTATCCCGGGGTAAAATACCACTCAAATGTGAAAGTTTAATTGCCGTTTTATTATTATGGAAAACATTTTAAATGGGGCAATTGTATCTGGGACGCTTGAAGGTGGCTCGTGATATGTTAGAGAGTGATGCACCGGTCAGATGCCTTTGTGTCAGGTGGACAAGTTTAAGAAAACCAAACCTTGTGTCAATATAGAATAACACACGATTGAGCTAATGTGTGGTACAGCTTCTCATCTTCCATCTTTATTATAAATATACTAACCAGACTTGAGATATTTGAGACTGTGTTGTTGTGGTTTATTTCTGTAAGCCGGGAGTTTTCGCGGGGAACTAGAGTTCCTAGGCTTGTGCCAGAGGTTACCATGGTGACAGACCAAAAGCTTTCACGCGGCTGTTAAAGTCTCCGTCAGTCGTTAAGCTCGAGGGTTTTATGTCTGTGAGGGAGCTTGGACTCAATTTTTTTTAATGTCGTGAACTAACGTTACGTTACTCTAAACGTGTTCAGCACAGTTTCACCTGCACAGGTGTAAGAGAGAAGAGTGTTGACAGCCGGGAAACTGAGCGGGTTGACGGGTTAACCGTTACCGTAACCGTTTTAACGGACACTTCCCTCACAAGCGAGCAGATTATAAGACCAAAAACAGACCCATTTCTCGGAGAACAAAGCACAGAAGTCGTTTTTGAAAAGTAAGTTATGTTTAGATAACAGTAGTAACTTATTTTTATACATTTACCATAGTATTGTGTTTTTCTTTTAACATGTAAACGGAGAGCCATAGTATCAAAATATGATTGTATTACAATACAACTGCACTATGGTATTGCCACAGTACATGTTTAAGGTTATTATAATAACTTGTACTGTGCTGAAGGTCTGTCATGATCTACGGTTTATTTAAGTTAATGTTGTCACGCTCAGGGTGGCCTGTTCTGTTGCTTGGCATCTGGTCAAACAAACCTCAGCTCAAAATCAAGGATCCTTGGACTGCACGGTCATACAGAGAAAGTGAAATGGGGTTTTGAATGTCTTTAGGTTAGGTTTGTAAGTGTTCATTTGGTGTTTTTTCTGCAGGTACTGATTGTTCATGATGGCGACAGGCGGCACACCGTTTGAAGACGGCATAGATGAGCAGGAGCTGCACAACTGGAGCATCTCCAATGGAAGCTTAGATGACCGACTCAACAATATGGTAGGAATCAATCACACTGATACTTCTGTGTTAAGGCGACCGTACACGGTGCAAATTTCGGAAGACCGTATGGCCACGCACGGGTCACGAGGGACTATGTTTACGGACGCAGTGGTACACGGCACGATTTTAAAACCTGCCGATTTCTGAGGCAATCACATTCACAAGCTCCGTACCAAAAACATGGACCCTGAGGAAGAGATCCTTTTCTTTGTGGCAGCAATGGCTTGCGAAAAAACAAAAAAGAAAAGAAAACGAAGGGCATGAAGTTTGGTCAGTATTGACAGTTCCTTTTTTATGGATTATTACTATTTATCATTTGAAATGCTGCTCGATATATCTTACAGCGCTTGCTGTTCTTGCCAGAGTTCAGCGAGTTTGTCGTCTTTCTCGACAGTCCAAATTCTCCGTGCCACTGCCATGTTCATCTTTCTTCTTCTGTGGTTTTCTTTTTTTAGCTTCTGATTGGTCATTTCCAGTTTGCTCAACAGATCTGCTTGTTCAACAGCACACGCGTCATGCTTTCAAATTGAGAGCTCCCGAAGTTTTTGACATGTTTACAAATGATCGTGAGGTCGGGAAGTGCTCATAAGGCACTCTGCTCATCTCGTAATTTCTCACACATCATTCGAGCCCCGACCATACAAGAAGAGACGATTTCCTTCGATAACCGGAAAAAAAATTGCATGCGAGCTCGTACGACCTCAAAAATCGCACCATGTACGCCCACTTTAACAGGATAATTCGAGTGTGGCAAGGTTGAAGTATGTTTATAGGCCAACCTGGAAGTTAGCATCACCCTGGTTTCTTCAACAAAAAGCTATTGTTTTTTTTTCTGTTGGCTTTTGGAGTATTGCAGAAAATAAGCTCTGTGACTAATAAAATTTTATGATTCCTAGAGGTTTTATTCATAGAGATAATTTTCATTAATTAACACAACTTTTATATATTTTGAAGCCTAAATGCAATTAGCTGAATTGAAACAAACTACAGCATGGTTACCAGCATCATTCGACTTCAAATGTAAATGTATTTTGTAATTTATGTTGTAGAATAAAAATTTGAGATTGAGTTAAAGACATTATTTCCAGGCATTCACGATCCCATTAAAAAACCCTACCAATTTAGGAAAGATAGAACCAGGAAAGCACTGTTTGTGGGTTTTACGTCTTTTGTTTGGTTGACTTGAGAGCTGTTGTTCACCTCATGCTCAGTTGATTACACAAAGCTAAAGCAAAACCTCATTAAATTGAGCTGTCATTTATGGTTTGTAAATGTTGATTCGCTATTCTCTCAGGACTGGGGAGTTCAGCAGAAGAAGGCCAACCGCTCCTCTGAGAAGAACAGGAAGAAGTTCTCTGCTATGTCAGAGAGTCGGCTAACCAATGACATATCTCCAGAGTCCACTCCTGGAGCAGGACGACGGAGGGCACGCACACCCCATTCCTTCCCCCATGTGAAGTACAGCACTCAAATGTCTGTGCCTGACCAGGCTGAGCTAGACAGACTCCGGCAGGTCATAAACTTCACAGATCTGGATGAGGTGAGTGGGGCTTTACAGCCAAGATTAGGTTTATAGCGCTCTTTTCCAACTTATGCATTCTATCTGAAGTTCTAAGCTTCCTACTGTTTCAAGACGGGGAAGTGCATGGATCTGAACTAGTTTTGCAGCAAATCTTCAGAAGCAAACACTTAAACTCAAATACTCATTATCAAATGGATCGCTGTCGAATTTAGGTCAGCTTTTTAAAGGAAATGCAAACGTCAGTGACATCATTTGGTAAACCAAAATATCATTTTGCACCCTTTTAGAGAAGTATTGGCAGTGATTCTCAAGGCCGTGTCACTGCAGCCAACAACCAGAGACAGCTGTCAACTGAGGCCAAGAAACCTTTCAACTTCCTGCCAATTCACCTGAACACTAACAAAAGCAAAGAGCCCACTGCATCCACCTCTTCTACACCTGGGGGCAAGGAACCCAAGAAACAGAGTCCTGGGAAAGAGCCGTTTGCCCCAGTTCCAGCAGTGGTTAAAGAGCCTTTTAGTCTGGACAGTGCCCAGCGGTTTGGGTTAGAGGACGAAAATGCAGAGCTTAGTATTGACAGCAGTCAGGTAATTTAAAGTTTAATGTCATTATAATGTCTTAGTATTGTATCTAGGTGTGTGCATGTGCATTTGTCCATTAGGTGTGTCTACATGGACCATTTTTTCTTTTGAAAATCCATTTATAAGTCCAATCGTAATGCACTGTAGCATGTAAACGCATCATCGGAATACAAATGCCCAAACCGGTTGATATTTCACTTTGGTTTAGGGGGATAAACCTTTTCTAATCAGTTTGATCGGACATGTAAACGCTTGAATGAAATGAAAACCGAAACTGGAAAGTTTTGCACATGTGAAGTATGACACAAAGAACAAGCTGATGTTATTGTTGTTGAATATAACAAATGATGGTGTTCAATCTAAAATGAAATGGGGATAAACAGGTAGCATATAGAACCGATAACAATATATTCTCCTTTGTTTATAAACTATTTACCTTATAAATCAGAAACTTCATAAGCAACTCACAGCATATGCAAAGATGGAATTTGAGAACGTTTGCACATGTAAATGATTAGTATTTGTGTCGAGTGGCATATAGGGCTAGGCGATTTAAACATGGATTTATTCATGTACATTTAGTCAGTAAAGCCGGATCTTTGATTGGCGGTAAATCTTAATCAGCTGACTAAATCAGCATGAATAAATCGACTAGCCCTAGTGGCATATGTGGTGAATGTAGCTACTCTGACGTGCACATAACGTCCAAGCGTATAAATACAGTTCATATTAAACCCTCAGCACATATGTTTATTAATTGAATCGCAGCCTTTGTAAATTTTAAACAGTGCTATGCTTTATTGTAGTTTCTAAATTGCCTTGAATGGTCTAATAGCCTAATGCAGGGGTCAACAAGCTTGGATCTGGAGCGCCAGTGTCCTTGAGGAGTTTAGAGTTTTCAACCCTAATCAAACAAACCTGAAGCAGCTATATCAAGGTCTGATTAGATATTCTTGAAACTTAGTCAGGTGTGTTGTTGCAAGATGGTGCTAAACTCTACAGGACACTGGCCCCCTAGGATCAAGATTGTTGACCCCTGGCTTACTGCTTTTCATGGATTCTTGTCCATGGAATGTGCCACCTACGATATTTTTCTGATTACACAGGCAAAATGCAAACGGTTATTATTTATTTATTATTTAACAAACTATTATACCATTAGCAATTCAGAATAACAAGGAGGCTGTATGTCAAAGATTTTAGAATGGTCTTCTTTTAAATATTAAAAGTAAATGGCACAACTTCGCTGTGTTCATTAGAACATTCCCTCATGTTGTTGCTGAGCAAAAACTGGAGCACAGATGTGTCAGTGTGCACTCAGAATTTAGGCCAGTTTAAAAATATGCCACTGTCCGTGTAAGAGCTCTTCCTCTGTCTCTTTCTCTGCTCTTCTCTGTTTCTCTTCGCACCTCCTGTTGTCTTTTCCGTCTGTTTGCCTTTTTGTTTGTTTTATTTTTTCTTTTCTGCTAGTGCACCTCTGTTCACTCACACACAGTTTCTTCATTCAGGTGGTCAGCAAACTGGTGCAAATTCGTGAATACATCGGGAAGGCCACATCCATGAGAGACGACCTGGTGGAAAAGAATGATGTGCCTGCAAATGTGGAACGTCTTTCTCTCCTTATCACTCACCTGAAAGAACAGGAGAAGTCTTACCTGCGTTTTCTTCAGAAGATGCTGGTCAGTATTTCTCTCTCATGTCTTTAGAAAGTAGTTATTATGTGAATATATATGATATATATGAAACTCGACAAGTATGAAAATATCAGTCAGTAAAACTCAAATTTAGAGTAAAACTAAATTTGTGCATAAATAAATCAGAAGGCCATCAGAACACTGCAGAAGCATATTAGCTGCAAAAACAAGATGATAACGAATTGTGTTGAAAATTGCAGGTTATGTGTTTGCATTTCCTAGGCATTTTAATGTAGTTTAAAAAAATACAGAATCCTCTGTTTTGAAATTTCATTTATGCACATTAGTTTAGCAGACTAAAATGACAGAAAGCAAATGCATATTTAGTTTGAGATGTTGTGAGAAAAAAAAGGATGTTGAATTGATTGTTGTAAGGAAGAGAACAGGGCAAATGAGACAAACAAGTGCCTTGATGCTGACATTTGCCTGATGTAATGTACCTACATATGTATGGTAATTGTTATGCTTAAATTCTTGAAACCAATAATTTTATCCTTTTTTTTTTTTGCATTTATGCATTAACTACAAAACAATTAGATTCATAGTGATTAATTCTAGATCTTTTGTCAGATTGCTCAGCAAATTGATCAGCAGTCTCTCAATAACCTGAATCATACCACAGATATGCAGTTTTAGTCTCTGTTCTTAGTGGGATAGGCTTGATAAATGTAGAGCCCAAATCTAGGGCAACATGTCGTCTTTCTTCCCCTCAGCTTGTTTTTGCACTTCGTTGTGACCTCGCTGGCTGTGTGCATGTGTTTTGAAGCTGAATGAAACATTTGCAGGTTCATTGTCTTGAGCTGTTGCCTTTGTTTGGTTCACTCCTTTATGTAAATACCCAAATGTAGCAGTATTAGCAGGTGTCTGTAGCTTCTAAATTGGGTCTGTTCTGAGCCCTGCCCCTCCTCCCTACGCTTTACAGGCGAGGGAAAATGAGGATGAGGATGATGATGAAGGTGCCACGGTGGACTCTGCAGTGGGTTCAGGCTCAGTGGCCGAGAGCACGTCTCTGAACCTGGAGCCGCGTTCTGAAGCCTCCAGTGCCACTGTGAGTACTCACAAAGGCCCCTATTCTCCTTGTGATGCCTGAACCGGACATTGATCAGGATGCAGCAGGCATGCAAGAAGGAATGTAGAGCTTATGCTTTGTAAGCGTAGTTAGCTACTTGGATTGCTGATTCCTCTAAACAGAAATTTGAAATTTGTTTTATAGTAATTATTTTTAGCTTGTTTTTCTAGTTTGAAGGTCATTGGTATAGTGTGCAGGAAGAAATTTGAAGCTGACTCCTTTCTGTGGAACTGCTAAATGGTGTTATTTGAAGCGTATGCAGCTCAACAGGTTCTGCTTTTTTAGACACTGCCCTTTTACTTTCTCTTTATCTTCAGTCAATGACTTGACAATTATCTGCTAAACTTGGTATTTTGGAGTTTAAGGATAAAGCAACCAAAAGCCTTGCATGGAAAAAAGGGCTTAACGTTTGTTAATTACTTGAACAATCATTTTGGGGTTCAGTGCTTGGAAAACAGCTAATTTTGTGGATTTATTACTGCTTCATCAAATGTATTTAAATTGTGTGATGTGATTGTACACCACAGGCTCAACAGTAGCTATATTTCCTGTGGCTGGTTGCACAAGGTAGTTAGGCTGATCTTAAGTTAATAAAGTTAGTTTTCAGTTGTTGTTGTTTTTTTTCCTTCAAGACTTTTTAAAATCTGAAAAATAGGACTGCCCTTTGTACCTCTTGTAAGCAAGCTACTTCTTAAAACAGCCTCTAGTGGCTATGTTTACGTTACTGGCCGTTGGTTAGGTCAGTAAATTATTATTTTGAGTTCAATTTAAGAAAAACTTTTAAATAGAAAAATAAGTAATTTATTGTCCCATTTTTGCTGAAGACTGATGACCTAACTGATGATTCAGAGAAGACATGTTAGGTAATGATGATGCTATTCCATCAGCACAATTCACACTAACAATATTCAGTAAAGTTATTCGCAAGGCATTAAAATCAGTTTACAAAATTAGCTAATGAATGAAAGATGCATTTTTGTATATGTTCTTGAAAATGACTGTTGAGTCAACTGGCCTGAAGCTCTCTTACACCCTGGGTCTTGGTCAGCAGGGATCTTTATTGTTGAGCCCAGGCATTAGCTTACTCTAATGTCTTGGCAATGTAACCTCAGCATGCTGTTATTACATAGTTGCATAGGTTGATGCTACTTATTCGTCCTCATGAGATCTTTCTTTGTCCTTCTCAGGGCCATGGTGTGTGTGGAGAACAGAAAGAAGAGCTAGAGAACATGAGAAAGCAGCATGATCTGCTAAAAAAGATGCTAGAACAGCAGGAACAACTCAGAGCACTACAAGGCCGTCAGGCAGCACTGCTAGCCATGCAGCAAAGTGCTGAACAAGCCATAGCAGTGATGGATGACACCGGTGCAGGAAACATATTTACCTCTTGCTGCATAAAGTTACAATTGTTTCTTGTTTTTATTGACATTGTTTTTGCATTACAGTTGTTACAGAGACTACTGGAAGTGTATCTGGAAGGAGCATTACCTCAGAGCTCAATGATGAACTCAACGATCTTATCCAGCGCTTTCATAACCAACTGCATGATTCTCAGGTGCATACACGCACACACACCTTTTTTATACAACAATATATGTATTATTTCACTTATTATATGTATGATATGAACTTATTTTCATTGTAAAGCAACAGACAAAACACTAGAAAATATTTTTTATATATGAAAATCTTTTGTGGTAAATATTAGTAATATAAAAATATATAAAGAGAGAGAGTGAAAGTGCATTGCAGTTTGACTTTTCAGCATAAGTGAAAACAATTGTTGAATGACGTCAGGTCCATTCTTTGAACAGACAAAAGTTCTATTGTCTTCACAAAATATAACCACATCACATGGCCTAGCATTCAATTCAATGTTTAACTTCTGTGACATTAAAAAGTTTTCTCTGTCCCTAAATAAAACAGAAACTAACTACTAAATTTTTATTTTTCTCTCTCAGTCTCAAACGGTCCCTGACAACCGACGACAGGCAGAATGTCTCTCTCTTTCAAGAGAGGTGTGTCGATCACGCACTACCCATAATTCCAGGAGTCAGTTGCCCTCCTCTGCTCCACTAACTACTGCATCAACATCCGCCAGCACTAAACTCACCAAACTGCAGGAACTACAGGACAAAAAGCAAACCATGGACAAGATCCTTCAGGAGCTCCATTCCCTTAGAGACCAGACCCTTAACAACAGTTCATGTAAGCCCCCCCTCACACAGCACACATAGTTACTCTGAACCTTTCTATTTTTAACAAGCCCCTCCTTTTAAGATGATCTCTATTGTACAGTTTTGCAGTGTGTTGTGTTTAATATTTTTTATGTTGCTGATTAAATAATGTATTTGTGTTTCTTCAGGTCAGAGTGTCAGTCAGCGTGGTCCACGCATGGGCATGTCAGAGCGTCCATCTGTTTTGGGTAGAGAGGGAAATGTACCACGTCCATCGAGGCAGGACTCTTCCTCCTCTTACACACATGTAGATGATAACCACCCTGCTGATAAACTAAGGTTTCTCTTTTCATCTTATTTTATTTCAGTTACATTTTTCTACCAAAATAGTTTTTTTTTTTTTTTTTTTTTTTTTGGGAATTTAGTAATGCAATGTATTTGATTTCTGTTTTGTCACTTAATACAGGAAACTTAAGGAGGTTCACAAGCGTTTGAATGAACTGAGAGAGCTTGTTCAGTATTATGAACAGACATCAGATATGGTGGTGGACACAGTAAATGAGAATGTGAAGGAGGATGATGATGAAACGGAGGAAGGTTCACTTTTTGAGGCCATGTTTGATTCAGAGCAGGAGAACCATGAACCGGTCACTAACATCAGGTACTGAAAAGTCACTTCAATACAAAAATTGTGTTAACAGTATTAAAAGTTTGAAAGACAACAGTATAATCATTAACATTTTTTTTAAGTGTTAGCCGCAAAATGTAAAAATGTACGTGTTAACATGAGACTGAGAATTCAATTCCTGCTTTAATTTTACAATGGTGAACATTTCAGTCAAAACAGTGCTGGTGGTGAAAATGACTGTATTGAAAACCGTTTGTGTAATTTTCCATTTTATTTTTCTGCTGCTTTTAAAAACCTAAATGTTGCCTGTTTACCACAAACACAACATTTATATTACATTGTAAATACAAACATAGTCACTTAAACACAGCATTGCGATTTTTATTATTTTTTTAACACAGTAGGCCTACAGCAATCTTTGATAAACACGTTTAAACAGTAAATATTAGCAAAGCAACATGTTATTCAATGCTTCTTACTTTTTGCATTTTCGTCTAGATTTATATACTACTGTATGTTTCTCAAGTGGAAAATAATTTAAAATGACTTTTCTTAAAAGAAACGGTCATATTTTCTGCCTTTTTATTTTGCATTTAATCACTGTTAGTGATCTAAAACCAATCAATCTGAGCACCCCTAGAATCATGTCTCGTGTTTCGTGAAATGCAATACAAAAACAAATTGGAGTAGAAACATTCTTATATAATTAAAAATCTCATATTAAAAACTGCCTCATGTTCAATGAACTAGTTTTTATTTTGTTGATTTCATGTAAAAATAAATTGCA
>JAUMHI010000001.1:185764-215863 GCA_032359435.1 Enteromius unitaeniatus | reverse complement strand
GTCTGACTTAATGCCAGTTAATTTGTATTAAAATAAGTCAGACTATCTGCCATAAGCCTGGCTTATTTGGTAAACTTATTTCCTGGAACAGGCCCCTGGAGATGATCTGCAAGGAGGAACGGTAGAGGATTCCCAAATCCAGGTGTGAAAAACTTGTTGCATCTTTCCCAAAAAGATTTATGGATATATTAGATAAAAAGGGTGCTTCTACTAAATACTGAGCAAAGGGTCTGAATTCTTAGACCCATGTGATATTTCAGTTTTTCTTTTTTAATAAATCAGCAAAAATATCAACAATTCTGTGTTTTTCTGTCAATATGGGGACATTAATGAAGGGAAAAAATAACTTAAATGACTTTAGTAAATAGCTACAATATAACAAAAAAATAAAGATATAAGGAGGTCTGAATACTTTCTGTACCCACTGTACAAAATTGTAACCTATCATTGAAGTAAAGCAATTGAAAATGGGGAGAAAAAGTCATGATGAAATAGATGTTTTTCACCAATTAATTTTGGCCACAATTATTGCTTTGTCCTTTAAGATAACAGCTTTGAGTTTTCTCCTGTAATGCCTGAAGAGTTTGGAGAACATAGGATAAGAGAAAAGAGACCATTCCTTCATACAGAATCACTCCAGACCCTTTACCAGCTCCGTGTTGGTTCTCTTCTTCAGTTCACCTCACTCAGGTTCAGGTCAGAGGACTGGGACAGCCATGGCAAAAGCTTCATTCTGTGCTCAGTGACTAATTCTTGTGTTTATTTTGGATTATTATCCCAATGGAACACCCAACCATGGAGCATTATAAGATTTCTGATAATAAGATTATTATAAGATTATTGATAAGATTATATATTTTTATCTGTTGGTATTTGATAGAATCCATGATGTCATGTGTCTAAGTGGTGAAGCTCAATTATCTTTTGCAGCATATAATAAATATATTCTTTGTTTTCTCTCATTGTGTTGATAATTAAGGGATTTTGTGTTTTGTTTTCCTTTCTTTATATATTTCTGTGAAACAGGAAGCCAGGGCTGGATATTTTCATGTTCATAATCACCCTGGAGCACTCAAAATTGTGAATATGAATGGGAATATACTTCAGAGATATTTTACTCATAAATTCTAGGGGTGCCAATAATTGTGGCCAACAGAGAGAAAAACATTTATTTCACAATGAGATTTTCTCCCCGTTTCAATTGTTTTACTTCAATGATAGGTTAGAATTTTGTACATTTTTTAAACGAAAGTTCAAAAGGATAAACAATGCAGATTTATTTTCACAGCCAGCTTTGCTCAGATTTACCAAGGGTGCCAATATTAGTGGAGGACACGGTATGATATGGTATGATATATACCAAGTGATATGATGTGACATATGTGATATATGATTAATCAAAAATATGGTAAAAACAACAACCGTTTTTAGTGGTGCTATTGAAAGATTTATTGCTGAAAACACTTATGCTGTCTAATATTTTGTTTTGAAAACAAATTTTTTCTGGATATTTTTACCATAATTTACTTGAAATAAATATTTTTTTAGAATTATAGATGTCTGACAGTCACTTTTAAAAAGGATCAATTTAATGTATTCTTGCTGAATTAAATAATTAACAAAACAAAAACCCTCCCATGTCCAAATTGAAATCTACACTCTCTCTTGGTGCATGTACAACACAAACACCTACATTAGCACTTTTTGGAAGAAAAAGCAGATGCCTGTCACCCAACTGTCAGAGCAAGTAACTGATGGATGAACACACAGATACATGGATGGATGAACGGATGATTGGGTGGATAACACAAGCTGTTTGCCAAACTGTGTTCAAAACGTTGGTGCGAAAAAGAGGAGAGAAGAGGAACAGAAGACAAAGAGGGCATGCAGATGGGAAAAACGATAATGCCATGAAAGACGAAAGAGATGAAAGAGCACTGAGTGACCAACAAGCCAATATTAGTTTAAATCCGCAGAGGGAACACTGTGTTAAGCGGAGGGAGAAAAGCTGGTAAAATTAGAGTTCTTTAGCTTCATCACACAGTATGAATCAAAACAAATGAAGCAGAGCTAAAATGGCTTAGGGTTTTATTCTATTGTCATGTAAAGTATCTTAAAATGCCAAAGAAAGCAGCCAAGAAAGTTTATTCTCATCTGAAGTTTTATTAATACACAAGCGATTTTGTTGAGAAAACTGCGGGTCTTTTCTAAACTAAACACATCTGACACTGCAGGGTGGTGCTGTGTGGTTACATATTCCTGTGATCACTCAGTATGATTGACACTTTTACAAATGACATAAGCAGAGGACAACAGGGGTTTAATGAAACTGTGCATCTCAAAAATCCCCTTCAATAACATGAAATATTGTAATGTGGTGATCTATCACTGTTTATTTAGAAACAAGGACATTTTTTATTTATTTATTTTTTGTGACATTTTGTTTTACGGTTACATCTATTAATGCCTAATTCAACATCCCTAATCCTAACCAATACCTAAACTTAATAACTACCTTACTAACTATTAATAAGCAGCAAATTAAGAATTTATTGAGGAAAAAGCTGTACTTAACAAGTGTTATGTATTATATAGTGTTACCAGTTTAAACAGTTTTGGGGCAAAAAATGTTATGAAATGTTTGTTAATGCAAAAATATTTGTTAATTTTCCTTTTATCCTGCATTGTGTTACAAATAATATGCAAGATGTTGTTTAAAATTATAGCATGGCACAAAATGACGTCATATCTAAGAGACTGAAATTCAGTTTAGTGTTATAACAAAGCAAATCAATCTGCAATAAAATAAGTTTACTTTTTTCCATTTTTAATTTTATTACATAGTGCTTTGAAAACATGAACACACACTACACTGAAAAGCAATGGAATACAATTAATTTGCCCCTTACCCAAACCTAATATAAAGCAATACAATAAAAATGTCATGATTATAACTTGAATATTGACGGTGCGTCTTTATTTATGGATAAAGCCAATAGGGTTAATATGTTAAAATATTATCTTGGCAACAGCTCCAACTCACAAATTCACTAAGTCTATGAAGCCATCATTTGTTTTAAACCTCTGACCTATTGACTCCTGTGGCTGAGCTGGTTCTTGGTCTGCTGGCTGTGACTGGATGTCCTGTGTTTGTCCATTAGGAGCGGGCGGTAGTCCAGGAGTCCAGACGGGTGTGTGTAAAGGGTAGAGAACACACTCCTCAGCTCATCCTGGCTCTGACACACTCCAAACAGCTGTAGCACAGCACCCAGCTCAGCTGCAGACAGAAGCCCAGTATTGGAGACATCCAGCCGGACACAGGCCTTGCTAAGAGCCCTGGCCTTACGCTGAAGCTACAACACCAAAACACAAGAGCAAAATGTAAACATTTTCACATTCATTCACACATATAATCCTCTCCTATAAACAATGCATAACCTTTTTCCTGATCTTGCGACTTATTGTTTCCGGAGTGGCTTCTTGTTTAGTTTCTCTGGGAGACTGCAGAGCAGCTGCCATATTGGAACCATGCTTCCAAATTTGACTCTGGGATAGAAAAGGCTTGAGGAATTCTGTGTAGGATACGCTGATATAACGAGAGAAAAAAAATCAATGAGGACATGAAATGCTCAGTTATGTCTGATCTTATAGAAGATTGTGAATTCTTAATAAACTGTATTCCCAAAACAGTCTCACAAGCTATTTGTATGTATTTTACGACGTGGCTAATTTGTATGATTTGTCTAAACCTCAGTGACGTGTAGGTTTGGGGGCAGGGTTAGGTGTAGGTCATTCATATAAATTCATACGAACTGTCAACTCGTAAAATACAAACGATTTAGCAAAAATCAAATGAATTCTTATGAGCGAGGTCATACAATACTTTGGAAATACTGTGAGATCAGGCGGGTATTACACATTTTTAGGTTTGATAGGCTTGATCCAAATGTGAAAGTCACAAACACAACTTGATACTTGTGTTTCCAGTGCTTCAAGACTTTTAAATGATCAATATTACTAATAATAGTATGGTCACACTTCATTATAACTGCAAAGTTTGCTTCAACACACTGCTTATTATTAATTAGTAAGGTAGTTATTAAGTTTATGTATTGGGTAGGATAAGGGTTTAGAATATGGTCATGCAGAATATGTACTTTATAAGTACTAATAACACAAAACAGACAGCATGTTAATAACAGGAGTGCTAATAAGCAACAAGTTAATAGTGAGAATTGGTGCCTACACTGAAGTGTTACAAATATTATCATATTCGTAAAATCATTCACAAATGATCATTTTATTTTGTCATTATTACCCACTTCACAATATGAGAAGCCATATTTTTGAACCCATAAAGCATCTTTGTTTTTTGTTTTTTGGTAACAGCTTTTTTGTATAAAACATTCTAAAGATATTCATAATATTGTAATGCATTATATCTTTTCATAAATAACTATAACCAAAGTTAAAATGCATTTGAATATTTACAAATTCCTTGTTAAATCTGAAATGAATTGCTTGTCATGTGTTTGAATGCTTTATACCTTCAAAAGGTGTAATAATTGATAGAAATGTAGTAAAATGTATAATGTGGTTGCAATTTTAGTTAATTATATAAAAAATGCATTATGAGGTGCATTTCAAGACACAGTTAATGCATTAAAATACTTTAATATTGCATTATATTTACAGGCTTCAAGCAAAGCGATCTCCTTGTTTACCATTTATATTTATGTCTTGAATGTCTTGATTTATTAATTTATCTGTTTTGGTCCAGTGTATCTACCTGCCATCATGGTTGATGTCAAACTTCTTGGCCAACAGATCACATTCATGCTGGCTGAGATGAACACAGAGACTCATAAGGATCTCTTTAAATTCATCACTGCTAACAAAACCTGTTCCAGAAAAATCCAGTTCAGAGAACTCAGTCCAGAGCTCAGAAACAGACAACTCCACCTGTTTGTGAAAGAGAAACAGATTCCTAAAACTGTCTAAATAACAATCTCAGCTCAAAGAACTTTACACCATCCCAAGGTATTTCCACATCCCCACCTTGGCCCGTAAAGCATCCACTAGTATATCTGAGACACAGTTGAGTCTGTTGGAGAGGCGCATGAAGTCATTGTCTCCACGTTTGGGGGGATTGTGCTTGGCATTGGGGTAACAGCAGGATTTGGGAGACGGGCCAAAATGACGTATAAACTGTTGAAAGTCCACAGATCCATCCTGCTGAGTGAACAAAGAGGACCACAGCCTCCGGACCTCTCCACGAGTTACCTCAGGATGGAGCTTTAACCTGAGCAGGGCGAGAAGAAGAATGACAATCAAGGACAGAGGGATAAATAATGGGAAGAGGGAAAAAGAGAGAAAAGTGGGATTCATGAATGTAAAGAATACACCTCAAATTCTTAGAAGAATGCAAACACTGTACCCTTTAAAGCCTTTCACACCCCACAGACCCCCCACCTTATTTATTCGAGCTGTATTTAAGCTAAAACTTGGCAACCAACAGCACAGAAGCAACAGTTTCTCTCACACAAATACACAAACACAGCGTCACGCCTAAAGAATGGACAGCACTGTGAGAAAACACACTATAAGGGGATCTGACAGAAAACAAACACCAGTCTGTATCATAACCCTGATCTTCACTTTTGTTAAACATGGACATTTAAAAAAAAACTTTTTGGTTTTAGGTACATAATTTTATTTATACAATATTGTTTTTATTTGGTCAGGTTATGTTTTATTTACTTATATATTTATATAATTATATACTTATATAATTATATACATAAAAATATTATGCAAAATATAAAAATATAAAAGATATTTTTGAAAGAAGGTCTCTTATGCTTAACAAGACTGCATTCATTTGATCAAAAATACAATTAAAAATGAGTAATATACAATAATAGATATTGTTATAGATAATGTTTCTGTTTTAATATATTTTAACACAATTTATTCAAAAAGGTGAAAAAGCAGAATTACTCCAGTCTTCAGTGTCACATGATCCTTAAGAATTCATTATGGTGATTTGGTTTAATAGTATCTCTTTGGGGCTTAAAGCTGATTAAAATATGAAGAGTTAATTTACAAAAACAAATATATACATATATGTACAGTGCCCTTTACTAATATTGGCACACTAATATTGGAATATGAATGGGAATATACTTCAGAGATAAATCATTCTAGGGGTGCCAATAATTGTGGCCCACATGTATTGGAGAAATTTTTTTTTTCAGTTTTTCTCCCCATTTTCAATTGTTTTACTTCAATGATAGGTTAGAATTTTGTGAATTTTTTGAACGAAAGATAAAAAAAAAGGATAAAAAATGTTCACTCCAGTCTCACTCCAACTCGTCACATTTTAACGCTTGGTCAAGACCATTTTGCGTTGCTTTTTAAAGCTCAAGGTACCCCTTTTTAGTCACTTTTCAACGCGAAGGGTCCTCCATTGCTTTCAGATGTTTCGCTTAATGTAATGGTTTGCATGCATATATAAATTTATTATATAATTTTTTTTACTTTTATTGGAGCACCAAACCCCACCCCTACCTCAAACTCTGAACAATATAAACACACACAGGCAAATGCAGTCGCAGGTATTTATTGCACAAACTAATCATAAACAAGCAGTATACATTCCAAGTCGTGTCACATTTCAAGTCTTCTGAAGCCATAAGAAAGTCTTTATGTGAAGAATAGAGTAAAACACAAGGTTTTAATAACAAAAAATGTTCCTGCCCCATTAACGCGCTGTCATCTCATTCAGAAAACATACTCCCGTCCCGTAGCATAATGCAATCAATCACGACATACGAAGAGCCAATGGCATTTCACAACCAACGTTGACGTAAGGATTATTGTAGCTTTATTTTTCAAATTTTGCATCTATTCCTCTCAAAAATCTATCGTTTTGCCTCAAAAGATTGGAATATTAATATCTTTTAAATAAATTGATAGATGGTAGGTTTAGAGGCAGGGGTTGGGTTACATGCTCATAAATGTGTAAATAATATCATTTAAATAAAACTGTTTTGACTGTTTACATTGAAAATCACACCTCTACATATATGCAATAATGCCATTGTTTTTAACCACTATGTCTTTTAATTATGACGATAAAATAAAAAAAATATTGCGTCAGCATATTGACGTCGAACAGTGACTAAAAAGGGGTACCTTGAGCTTCAAAAAACTACGCAAAAGGGTTTTGACCGAGTTTCAAAATGTGACGAGCTGGAGTGAGACTGTGTTGTTTAAAACTGTTAAAAACTGAGTAATCTGTTTTTGCGAATGAACTCTTCATATATACGTGTCATTTTGTTTGACAGGTGTTGTTATTAAAGCCTGCCCTTCATAATCGGAAGATGTGTCTTATGCTTAATGATGTTTGATTAATATTAGTATATTTGTAATATAATATTACGCTTTTTCAGTTACTGACACATACAGTTACTCTTATACAGCACATGTGTTTTGAATGTAACACTCACTGTAAAAAAGTTGCTGTAGTTATGCAGCTGGTTTGCCAGTAACTTACTGTAGATTTATATTTATCAAATTTATTGGCAACAGTTTGTTTAAATATAAATGAACAATAAACAAAACAGATTAAAACTGTAAAAACAGCCTCATAAAAAGCATTCTGCGAAACAGAAATCCTCAGCGACCTTTTTCTGTTTTCTCTGATATCGGTTCCCAGAAATGCTTTGCATGAGGCTGTTATTTTATTTAATTTGTCTTGTAAAGATAAAGATTTGTTCATGTTTAATATTCATTTATCTTTGAACAAACTGTCGCTAGTAAATAACATAAATTTAAATCTACAGTAAGTTGCTGGCAAACAGCTGCAAACAATACTGTCATTTCTACAGAAATATTTTACAGTGTGTCCTTATGATAAATTATGTTACATTTAATAGTTTTTAATTAATTTTTCAGAGGAAAGCTGTGGTCACATTTACCATTGTTTGGTAAATATTTGTTTGGGCTAGTTCTACAGGAATCAATGCTGAAATCTGAAAGTGTGTGCTTATAACTTGCTGGTTAAATTTAGTCTTGCAAATTCTCTGCTTGGTTTGAAATTGACTTCCGTGTGAGCTGTGCTTCATACATCTCTACACTTTTGACTAGATGATCTTTTTTGCAATGTGAAATTTAGCAAATCTGACCGCACCTTAAATGAGCAAAAACAGAAATGATGCCCGCTCTCCCAAACAGTTCACACTATTCAATTCATTTACAGACATTAGATCTTTATATTTGGTAGAAATTCTGAATCCACTTTGACATTAAATAAATTGCTACACACTGACTCTAGAAGACTAAGATTTTCTGGTGCTTTGATAGGTTCCTTCTGTTCGGTTTGGGATTTGTTTTATATATGTGCACTGACACAGTGCGTGTGAACATACACGTATGCGTATGTCTCTGCCTTGTAAGAATCGATCAAAAAAGCAACAGTTTCTCAGCAGACGCACACATACACAGCATTCACTGTGGGAGCCAGAGAAGTTGGCACTGATATGTCAGCCAAACCCTCTGTGAACTCGGCTGCTGTAAAGCCTGTTAGTGTCACTAATCTCTGAGCTGGCGAGGAGAGTTCAGTTCACCTTGGACTGGTTGGCACCGTCTCTCTCTGTGTCTGTGCACCAGTGCCACGCCACAGATTATGCAAATCCACTCGCGATGCCCCCCATTCAGACCACGACTCCTTTTAGGCCTGCCGCCATATTCCAGCCAAAAAATGAATAGAGAGATAAAAGAGGGTGATGTAGAAAAAGAATGAAAAAAGGGTGGGAGAGAAATCACAAAAGGGTCAAAGGAAAAGCTGCAAAAACAGCACAGGGAGGGGAGGGATGAGAGTAAATAAACAGATAAATAATTTTGAAAAATGGAGGAGTTTCTCACATGGGGTGAACAGTTCAGAAGAGTTCAGGACTCTAAACTCAAGTCAGTTTAACAATGTGTTTAGTTTACAGACAAGAAAGAAAAGAGAAAGATACGGGGAAGGCGTAGAATAGAGAAGACACAAAAATAGATGGCAGGTAGAAGATTCCGTGAAACTGAACAACTTAAAGACCAATTACACAATACAAAATGCACTTAATACAGACAATTGCAAGAATAAATTGCTTACATAATCAACATCCTACAATATCATGCCATTTATTTCATAATATATTGTGACATCTTCAAAGCTGGTGTATTGAAGAAAAATCTTCATCAAACGTGTATGCAGTAGTGTAATTAAGTGTATTAAGCAATTAAATTTTGTTTAAAACGCATTGAACTAAAATGTATGTTTAAAAGTGTGATATATAACCAATAGGTTTATGTTTAAAAAAAAATGCCAGTAATATTTAATATTAATACTGAAAACAATTAGTTAATAAATGAATACATTTCCTTTTTAATTTATAAAAAAAATGTTTATTTATTAATAAGTTTTAATGCCTAAAGACTTCAAAATTCACGATTCATGATATTGGAAAAAATTATTTATCTTAAATAATAATTGAAATATATATATATGAATATTTTCTGTGCTTATGGCCATGTAAAATATAGGATATTTTGGATGGTTGCCAGGGCTATGTGGTTGCTTAGACATTCCGGCCCTTTAAAGACTCTATGGATTCTAAAAAAGCCACACCACTATGATATTCTTATCTCTAAATAAGACTGAGATCCCTCCTTTTATGTAGCAATAAATTCTTATAATTCATGTAGCAAAAAAGTTTTGCCGGGTGAGACACAAGTTTAATATTTAGTGCTATAGGGCTAAAAAATATATGTGCAATAATAATAGCAAACACTAACTGAGCAACAGAAATACATAAGACAACATAGCAGTATATCTAAAAGTGAAGCAGGCATGGGAACATTTAAACAGACGCACTATAGACCATAGAAAACCAACAGCCTCAGATCTTCACCGTGCCAACAGCTCTCTGAGGCTCCGTACACCAAACACATTGTTATTCATGGGAGAAAAAAAAGAGTAGGTTGTTAACTTGCACAATTAAGGCATCATTTGCAAAGAGAAAAGGTCTGCTTTCCGTTGCCATTGTCTAAGGAGACAAAAGAGTGCAAGAGCTCTGTAAAACCCAGGGCTGGGAGACTCGGGTGGACCATATAGGTCTTGTGAGACACACAAGGGATGCTTGTGTCACAACCACTGACTCTGAGAGACACCCAGGACTGAACACAGCGGAGAAAGACTCAGTGATTTGGCATGGTGTTAAAGACAATGAGGAGGAATTCATTCCACATTCCAGCATATTCTTCATTGAGTGTGAACGTATGGGTGTGTGTGAGACAACTATATAAATATCCTGCAGATAATCTTCTGAAGCACTGACTATAATAATTGGAAGTATTAATAGGACTAATAAAGACATTATGCCTGCCTGAACACAAATCCATTATTAATTTGATATTCATGCATCAAATAGGCTGTTAGTATTACTATTATGTTCTACAAGTTTGTATTGTAACCAGATAATAAAATCTTTGGCATATGGAAGAAAACCAAAACTGTGACTCCATTTTTGTTTGTGTGTGTAAGAGGCACATCACCTTTTAAGTAACTGGTACATGTCCTCCTGAGTGAGACGTCTGGAGTTTTTCTCATCCAGTTCTTCAAACTCTCTTAGGACATCTCTGTAACAGTTTACCACCAAGTTCTTCACCAGATTAAACAGCTGAAACGCAACAAAACTGTTCATTAATGACACTGCTCTGATCTGCACTTCCCAAAAGCATTGCAAATGTAAAAGATTTAGTTTCAGATATACTGTAGACTCTCATGTAATCTTTGTAGCGTACTCTTAAACAATAAATAACAGAAATGTTTAAGAAAATATAATTATTATTATTATTATTACTACTACTACACTAAGGATTATAATAATTATTAAGATTTATAATTATTTTTACAGATATTCTGTTGATTTATTTGTGTTATAAATCTTTGTCAGATATTTCACAGTTTTCTGATAGTTCTAGACAGTTATTTCTGGGAGAATCTACACTACCATTCAAAGGTAGATTTACTTTTATGAAATTGCTACTTTTATTTAGTAAGAGCACTTCAAAAATGGCAGCAAAGAACTTTACATTGTTACAATATTTTTTGATTGTTCTATTCAAAGAATCTTGGCACATTTAGCAAAAAAATATTAGGCAGCTTTCAACATGTGTTTTAAACACCAAATCAGCATATTAAATGATTTCTGGATTATGTGTCACTGAAGTCTGAAGAAAAAGCTGCTGACAATTTGGCTTTGGCATCATTATTGAAACAATTATATTGAAACTAAAACAGAAAATGTGTTATTCTAAATTGCAATAATATTACAGTTAATAAAATTGCATTTTAAACAAATAAATGCAGCATTAGTGAGCATACGTGACTTAAAACACAATAATAAATTTTACGAACCCCAAACATTTGAATGGTTTAGATTCAAATCATCACTGAACTTACAACGGTCATACCTCATAGTCACCCCGATCGTCTTCTGGGCCCTTCTCCTCGCCTGAATCACGGTTGAAGGTAGGCTGGGTGACTGCCTGGAAGAGGCTGGGAACTCCTTTCCTGAGGGAGCAAGAAGCAACAAACAAAAAGTCTTTGAGGCTATAACTGGTTTTTATATCTTTTATTTTTACCTCATTTTATACGAGAGAAGCCATGAGAAACCCTAAGAACCAACGATCCGCTTTGAGCCGCTCTCGCTTGAGTGGCGAACAGGGAGAGCTACAAGACCTGACATGGAAACGGCCTTACTGCGTTGACCGCTTTGAGAGCAACTGGAGTGGTCAAACCAGGCAGACACCTGACGGTCTTGAAGTGTTAGTCAAACTATGAAGAAGCACATGAGAAAAGCCGGACGCACAAAGCCCAGCCTAAGCTAATGTGTTCCCTGTGCGCTTGGATGGGTTGATGGGGGCCGGACTCGGCTGAGCGGATAGCTGTGGCTCTTTTGTGCTCAAGAGAGGACAACCACTCCCTAAGGTTTAGGGCAACGGTCTGGGCCATCTTAGGACCACAGTCCGAACGAGGTGGGCGGACTGCTGGCTTGAGAGGTCACAGGGCTAGAGCAGAGTTAGTCGCACTGTGTAAAGGAAGAAATAGAAAGGAGGGACAGAGAAAGACGGTGAGATTTAAAAGACACAGATTCTTCAAATAATGTTGATAGCAGTTCAAAGAGACAAACTGCAGTGACACTGACTGCAAGAGGCATTATGTTTGTGTTTGTGCATTGTGTCGATGACAACGTGAACATGCCTTCAGGATTTTCTCAAGACTGACTGCTCTTTTCAACAGTTAAGCTGACCTGAATGAGCCAGGAATAGCAATAGGCCATGACTGTATGGTTAAAATAAGTGTTTACTAAAAGCTCTGTGAGAAAAGTTCTTGAAAGAAAATGCTACTAAACAAAGAGTCAGTCTCCATTTGCCAAACTGCTTGTCACAGCAGAACAAATATAGAGCTAAATACTGAGAATTCATCATATTCAGCGATTGAGTCTATTAGCGGACCTCTTGGAGGCAGAGGGAAGAGACCTTGTGACCCAGCCACGGACATCTCAGCAGGACTCCCATGTCTAACAGCTCTGCCACAAAACTAACACAGCAGGACGTGACATCAGCGTGAAGCCAAAAAACACACTAGTGCTTAGCAGACACTCTGCACTGAATTAAAGATCCACAGAGATCTTGATGAAATTCAAACTCTAAAATAACTAAACTAGCTGTAAATAGTACTAATGTCAAATTAATTGCAATAAATAGTAAAATAAAAAAAAATTACTAGAAAACTGAAAAAAACTAGATATTTCTTATATTTATCTTTCTAAACTGTATAAACATTAATAGCTTTATTTGTTCACAAAATAAGCCCGTCAAGGTAGTTCACATGTATGTCTCTCTTATGCCCATTAGGGGGCACATGGCTCTTAAGTTGGTAGTAAAGCTGAAAAAAGAATGTGTGATCAAACTGAAAAAAAGGTTAATGTTTAAGAATATGATCTGCTTAAAAAAAAAAACATGGGGTTGATGAAAAAAATGTCAACAAACTTCACTTTGCCCCAGGAAGAATACATCAATTTAGTGCAGTATGCAAATATTATATAGATATGAAAGAAAAATTCTTAAAGAGCAGCAACATATTCAGTTAAACCTTACTTAATTCTTTAATTTAATTTAAAATGATTAAGTACATTTTTTTCCGCCCATATTATTTATCATGTAAAATCCTCCAGTTAATTTTTATGTTTTACTTTGTAATTAGGTTATCTACAAAAAAAAAACCCTAATAAATAAACAGACAAATAACTAAACATTTGTAACATTTTAGAATAGGCAGCACAAATTCACTTTTATAAGCTTTACCTTAATAAACTCCTAATTTGTTGCTTACAGTTGTTAAGTTTATGCTGCTTATTAATAGTTACTAAAGTACAGTAGTTGTTAAGTTTAGTTACTGGATCAGATTGAGGGATGTAGGTCATACAGAAGTACTAATAAACTGCCAATGTGCTAGTAATACGCAAACTAGTAAGCAACTAGTGAGAATTCGACCTTAAAATAAAGTTAAAATAAGTTACTAAAATTATAATTTGCCTTAAAAATTGCCTTTAAAAATCCCCCACATCTGCTTTGATCCACAAATCCAAAATATGCTTTGGCTCTTAAACTTAGACTTTTTTTACATGCTATTGATATTATTCCGATTAATATACATGTATTTCAGATTGCCACCCAAGTTCAGATCTGATTCAGACCCCCTCTCTCTGGCTCAGACGACTGATCTTCAGAGAGGAGAGACAGCATGTTGTTTTAACAGACGAGGGCTCGGTTAAACTCCTTGATGACCCACTGTTCTCCACAAGAAGAGATGGAGGGATTTGAAATTAAAAGAAGAGGGAACTTGAGGGAGGACGGAGTCCCATCACTCGCAGAGACGAGACGCCCACAGAGATAACTGCTGAAAGAATAGGCTGCTTATTTTGCTTTCATTTCATCTCGTCTGAGGTTGGATGGACTGAGTGAGGGAGTGAAAGAGAGGAATAAGTAGATGCACATTTATCACGTTTGGACTGCATTGTTCTGTTTAATCTGGGCCACCATCTGAGAGCAGGAGACGTGTGTGGAGAGAGGAATGTGTGGAAGAGACTACAAGAGCCACATGAGTGAGCTGCAGGGGCTCAGACTGAGAATGGTTTGTGAGATTCGCTTTAAAAAGATAATTCACACAAAAATTCAAATTGTCATGATTTACCCACTCTGACGCTGTTCCAAATCTAATTGTATGGACAATGAAATTTTGTTTTGAGTTCTACAAAATAAATAAGTATTACAGCTTTGATATATGAATCGAATAATAAATCAAATCAGTTCTACAGAACTGTGCCAGTAGTTTCCCAGGAAATCAGTCATAAAATTTGACTTAAACAAGCCATTCACAGAGCAACAACCAACATATAAATATAATCCCATACATACACAACTGTTCAAAAGTTTGGGGTAGGTTAGATTTTCAAATTTTTTTTTTTTAATTCTCCTATACAATTACCAACGCTGCATTTATTCCCTCAAAAGTAATAATGTGAAATATTATTACAAGTTAATATCACTTTCTCTGTTCGAATACATTTCTAAATTATATTTAGTCTTGTATTTCCAGCAGCCATTTCTCCAGTCTTCAGTGTCATATTATCCTTTAAAAATCATTCGATACCTAATATGTCAATATTAAAACAGTTACACTGCTTTTTTTTAATGTATATAATGTTTATAACAACAGCATTTATTTTTTACCTTTTTAACTGCCTTTATAATTGTCATTGTATTTAATCACTGCATCCTTTCTGAATAAAATTATACATGTATATATGACCACTGACCACTAGCTTTCCTCAGTCAAGCTGCTTCATAATTTGAGTAATTGCAATTTTGAAACTAAAACTGCTTTTAGGTTGCCTTTTTGGTTGATGGTCAGTTTGTCTGTCAATATCAACGTCTATAATTTTATGTATGTTTTCAATGCCTCTTTCATAAAAGGAGTCACATTGTATAGTCTCAATGTGTTTGTGTGTGTGTCCAGTTTCCCCTACAGCTGCAGCTTCAGCGGATTACCCATCATCCACACGGCAACATTACACAAGTCGTTCTTTGAACAAAAGTCATGGCTGCTATTAATGAGATGGTAATCCTGGGCACTGCTACCTCCCAGATCTGCTTCCACTGACAGGGGAAGAATGTCCAAACGGCCTGCTCACAACACCCAGCACAACACTGAGGCCATTGTCAGCAGCGTTGGTCTGAGCCCTGGACCCAGCTCAAGGAGTTATCCCCTTCCATCCCGATCCTGTCCCCACACCCCTGTCTCAACCCCTTCACACCCCATGAATAAAAATTAAAGCCCTAAATGGGTGGAGGGAGCAAAAGGAAAGAGAGAGAGGAACCGAAGAGAGAGAAAGAGGAAAAACAAAATGTTTTGCTGGAGATTAGGGTGGGATATCTGGGATTTTGACGTCTGAGGTTCCCACACGAAGATCTGACATCTACCCATCCTATGACTGCTTGGTTTCTGCGTCTCACCATAAGGACCACACAAACTGTGAGGGGCCCAACAACCCTTGAAAACCATAGAGAGAGGCAGACAAATCAAGCTAAATCGAGTCTTCTAATTACTAGAAGTTTACAGTAGAAGACATTTTCATAACGGAGGTCATCAAAATTTAAATAACTGATTATATATTCATCTGATCTTTATACTTTTTGAGAAGCGAATGTGCAGAAGCATTACAGTAATGAGTGAAATTCATCTTCATGGATAGGACTATACCTCAAGACAATTACTAGCCTTTAAAATGCTTCTTTAAAAATATAACTCTTCCAGATATTTCCAGCGTTTCTTAAAGGAATATTATATTATGTTACATGCAAAGGTTTCAAATATACAAAAATGCTGCAAAACCAAAGAATTTGTGGTACCTGAAGGATTTTTGGAAGAAAAAAAAATCTTCAAGGGGGGGATGAGTGTGGATCAAGTGTATGTATAATTTTGAAAGGGGTCATTTTTATAAATTCAACTATTTTTTTTTTTCTTGTGAACTGTGTAAAAATCTTTTATCTGAAATAACTTATTCAGGTCAGTACTAAATAAACAATAACATGCATTTTGTATGATCCATCTTATTTTGGTAAAATGACTAATACTTCATAGATTCGCAAGGTGTATGCATTTTGTGCTATTTAAACTTTTGAATACATTTTGTTTAAGCTGAATGTTTATAATTATATTTAAAAATACATGAAAGGGCTACTTCACCCCAAAATGAAAATTTTATCATTAATCACTTCCCCCATGTCGTTCCAAACTCATTAAAGCTTTGTTCATCCTTGGAACGCAATTTAAGATATTTTGAATGAAAACCAGGAGGCTTGTGACTTTCCCACTGACTGCGAAGTAATAATACTGTCAAGTATGAAAGTATGTAACGTATGAAAAACATTGTCAGAATACTCCATCTGCCATCAGTGTTTCAACCATAACATTATGAAACAACGAAAATACTTTTTGTATGAAAAACAAATTGTATGAAAATTCAACGATTCAGCACCATAGACAATGCTTTTCATACTTTTTCATACTTCCAGGTTTGAAACAAAGATGAGAGTAAGTGATTGATGACAAAATGTTCATTTTGGGGTGGAGTATCCCTTTAAGTTTGGGCTCTGTTGTTAATTATATCCTTATATAAGCTCAAGAGGTGGGCTAGATTTTTATTCCTAAGAAAATGACTGATTATAATTGAATTTATTTTTAAAAAGTGCTCAGTAAAGCACTGTTTAATAATAATAAAAAAATTATTTTATATTTAGTTTTCCCTCTACAGTTCAGAACCATACCGAATAGTGATGTCCGAACCTTCCTTTTGTTTGTAATAGCAATGCCTTTTGATAATTTCCCCCCCCTGGTCCCAGCTTTAACAAAGACACAATTAAAATTCAATAAACTCTGCTCTTCCTTACATCTGGCTGATAAAATTTCAAAATCTGACAATTCAGAGATCTAGTAACAAATAAACTAAATCTATGTATAAAAACATATTATTTCAGATTTATTACACACATGAAAAACAAATGTATTTATGTTTTATTGCCGCTTTTAAACATCTGATATAAGGTACAATAATGTGATTAAACTCAGAAGAAAGCTGGAGCGGGATGTGAGTGATGGTAATCTGGTGAGGTCTGAATGTTGACAGCTAAAGCTCTGTTTGACTAACATGTCAAAGTTTCACCCAAACAGAGGAAATGCCTCACAGGAGCTAGTGACACTGGGATCAGGCCGCTTTAGCATGAATGAGTTAGCATTTCTCATGGGACAGAGGGAGAGAGCGAGAGTTTGTAGCTGTCATTGGCGGGGATGGTCGGCCTTTCTCACTGTTCTCCGAAAGTATAAAAGTTCTAAAGTTTTCTTTCTCTCTATTCAGGAGGTCCCTTGGTGCATGGGCTTTTTCCCCACTGTTAGTATTACAAAATCCCCATTCACTATAACCCTTGTCACCTGTCAACTAAGCCAGGCTGGTTTTCTAGGTCTTTATCCCCTACACACACTGAGAGAGAAAATAAAATGAGCAGCTAAGCTTATACCCTACCCCCATTTGATGCGTGCACACACCCTAGAAACACACACACACACACTAAAACCGCATGTCTCAGAGCTGCTACTCTAGCAGATTAAAATTCATTACCCTGTTCTATTTAAGAAACGTTTACATTGCGTTGGTTATTGTTGGTCATTCATTAGGTGGTTAGGGGAGTTCACATGGGTCCCCCAGGGTGGTCAGAACCTAATCCTCATATCCAACCATTTTTAAGCATCTTCACACAAACACATAAAGTGATAAGCTCATTGCAACAAATACATACCATATTTGGTTATTCTCTGATTTCTCTATTTACTCTATTTTTTTGATTTATTTCCTCACTGGTTCACCACTGTTTTCAGCAGCATCAGTTTAAGTTGTGTTTAAAAAAAGTGTTATATATTACAGTATCTTACAAGTTCTGTCAATTCAGCAGTTGTTTGGCAAATTGAAATACAAATTCTTACTGCCAGGGTAACTGTCAAGAAAGAACTTGTAAATCTGAATGACTTTTAAGCTCATTCAATTCTGGGACAAGTGTTCTTGCAAATTAGCGTCAATCATGTCAGTTGACCAGTGTCATGCAAACTTTTACACATATTTAAGACTGTTCTACCTAAATATTCAAAAATCATTTATAGGCTAACATATTTCTTTCTGTGGCATCCTATTAGTCAAACACATTTACAAAAATACAAAAGCAAAAAAAGAGCCACCCTGAAGCATGATGTCACTACCTAATCTCTTCCCTCTTTCTGAATACAAATTATGCAAACTCTTGTAGCCATATTTACAAAACACACACACACAACTGGACTGGTTAATAATAGTGCATAAGAACATTTTGCAAAACAAAAGTTACTTGCAGTCTCACAATTTAATATTTTCTTATAATTATATTTTTCTTAGACTTTTAGTATTTGGCTAGACAATAAAATCAGTTTTGTGTTTGTGGTTTAACTAACACAGAAACGTAATTGCGGCACGTCTTTGTGCTCATCATGATCATATGTTAAATACATAAAATGAAAAATGTTCACTATATACAATTTCTATTTAGTGAAATAGAAATTGTAGTTGGAGACTATTTTCAGAAATGGATGGTCATGAATTGAAATATCTAAATTAAAAAAATTACACTACTTGGTATTATTTTCCCATCAGTCACGGATCACTACAGTGTCGAATATTTTTCGAATTCTCTGAAACAGATTTCAGGACCCTATAAAACTGTGAAGAAGACTCTTTTTAGCTTGTAACAATGAAGACTATTGGTCAAATCCTTCTTAGTCAATTACATTTGTAATATTTAGTACTACTTCCATGCTAATTCATTCAACGCGCAAAAAAAACAGTGATATGACAAATGCTGACCTGATCGGTCCAAAAGGGTCTGTACCTGGTGTCAAAAGCTGCCATGAAGATCGGGTACTGCACATTTCCGTGGCGGTCAAGAGGGAGCCTGTCCAACAGCTGCTCAAACTGAGGGTCGGAAATCTCTAGGCCGAACCTGTGGAGAAAGTCAGGGGAAGGTCAACACGAGATCACTAATGTCACCACAGCCAAGGGTCCACTCATCAGGGCTGGCCAGTCCAGCAGGCCTTAAGCATACGCCACTCATTGACCCTCTCGCACACTGCGGAGTCAAGAGGTCATAAGGTCAACTGCCCTCTTCACCCGGTCATCGCACAGAACTGGACACACACAGGCCAGTCAATCAAGGGATTAGACTTTACATACACATATACACACCCTCAAATATTCACTCACACAAACTACGACCATCACTCGCTCCAGAAAACACAGATAAAGACAAATTAACTTATCAAAGATTATGAATAAAAATGTAAGATTGTCCTTCTGATCTGACAGACACAGTCCACACTGACTACAATACTACATACTCACATAAAGAGGATTATGGTGAGGTAAATTTGATTTAAAGCGCAGAGAGAAAAGACAGGGGAGTTTCAAACTTTCATAATATGACTAAATTAGGTTCTCACTCCATTTAGACCCAGATAAGACAGGGTCTTTCCTCAGAGGGCAGCAGTCACAGTGCTGGTTTACTTAGTGCAGTAAGCAGCATACGACATGGCCAAAGAAATATACTTAGCAATTCATCATATATAGATATAAGTCTAGTACAGTCCGTGGTTCTCAAACAGGAGGCCAAAGCCAAAAGGGGGCCTTTTTAAGTCCTTTTTTCAAAATAGCTGAAAATAATGTAAAATAATAGTTAAAATATCTATAACAAATTCTTTTGTGAACCAGGATTCTTAAAAACCATTTAAAATATTGTAATTTTTATGAAAAAAAAACACATGTCATGGAAATTTTAATAATTAGTTAATGAAAATTATGTTTTTAAAGTTATGTCAAACTCTAAAAATAAATTAATTTTAATTCATATGTAATAAAAAAGCATGACTGCTTAAGAAAACTGTTCTCAAAACGCTTGGAGGCATGAACTTTTATTATTTATAATATCTAGTCACTGTATATATGTATATATATATATATATAACAGTAAGATTTCTAATATTTGTTAAAGATGTTTATTATGTTCATCAAGGCTACATTGATTTGATCAAAAATACAGGGAAAAAATTTAATATTGTGATGTAAAATAACAATTTTCTACTTTCATATACATTAAAATGTAATTTATTCCTGTGATGCGCAGCGATTTTTCTTAGCAGCAGCTTTGTTATTACAACAGAAGTAACAAAAATATTTTGGGGGGGAGCTTCAAATATCAGAAAGGTTGGGAAGCACTCATTTTTTTGGTATAGTGGTTTAGTTTTACCATGCAATCCTAACATAGCACAGTCTGACTTTTGAAAACAAGACTCAATTTTACTTTGACAATGTGCAATTTCTGTCACAACAATTGCGAAACAACTTCTGCATGTCTACAACTATTACAGAAATAGTGTACCTGCTCTCCATAACAGCTCGGAATTCTTCTTTACTAATGGTCCCTTTGTTAAGCTTGTCGATGTTCCTACACAAATACACACATGCAGAGAAACACACACATATATTTGTAAATGAAACTACATTCAATTTTCAAATAGTATTAAAGCATTTTCTAAATGC
Organism: Enteromius unitaeniatus; assembly: GCA_032359435.1. NCBI lineage: Eukaryota > Metazoa > Chordata > Actinopteri > Cypriniformes > Cyprinidae > Enteromius > Enteromius unitaeniatus. Next base: position 195,077 of record JAUMHI010000001.1, on the reverse strand, counting down.
ATAAGCTGTAAGTAAGATAATATGCTTTTCAAACTGAAGAGAGATGCTTCTAGTTAGAGGAGTTGAAAGGGTTCAAAAGGAAACTCATTTGAGCAGAAGGGTTTCTGTGATTAGGTTCTTAGTAACTACTTAAAGTTATTATTAAACAGACCGAAAAAAGTCCCAACCTTCGACCCAAAATATAGTGAAGCATCTTGTGTGTTAAAAGAGAGAGAATAGATACCTGTTCTCAATTTAGAGAGTGTTAATGGGGTCTTGTTCACAAGGAGAAAAGAGGAGAAAAAGTGGAAAGAAGAAAGAGAGATGGAGAGAGAGAATGGATTTACTCACTGAAAGGTCTGGATGAGTGAGAGGTACTCTGACTGAAACAGGCGAGTTAATTTGGCCTCTATAGCACTTAAAGAGGAAACACAACTGATGTTCTCAACAGAATGAAACCTGCAGAAAATGAGAAGCTGTTTAAACACTTTTTTTCCTGAAGAATATAAAACGATTGAGGTTCAAACATGCACTATGAACAAATATGAGTCAAGAGTTGATTAAGAAAACATATAAAGATGAGTTTGGAGTAAAGTTTGTTTACAAATTCCATTCCATCTAATATTTTGTTATCTCCTGCAATTAAAATTCATAGATTGTAGTGAGTGGCTTTAGTATCCTAATACTTTTTGGGGCCACTGTATTTTGTCACCATGGTGAAAGGTCTATACATTGCAACTGTTTGCCTGCCCCATTTTATTCATCCGCCAATCCTTTAAGCTGTGGACCACCCCAATCAAACCAAACACAGTCAGTCTAGGCCTAGTGTTCAGCAGCTGTTTACTGATCCCTGTGTGCTGGGTGACCCAGGGCAGGGAAGAACTATGGGCCGTAAGCTTGTTAGAAATGGAAAGAGTTTGACTACAAGGCTTAAAGATCACTTTCACTGGATGCTTCTGTGTATTTTGGACTCTGTGTAAGTACGGAAAAGACTTAGAGTTTCTGTTTCCACACTGCACTGTTACTGAGGACAGAACAAAATTATCTACACTCATCAGAATCTGTTTTTGTATGTGGTAATGTTCAGTTTCTTAATCTAGATCAAATCCCACAAAATACTCTGCACACTTCTATTGGATAATCTATTATGTTAGTTGTTTAAAATTCAATAAAAACAGTAATATTGTGCAATATTGAATTTTACAATTTAAAATGATCGTTTTCTATTTAAAAATGAAAGTCACAGAAGCTTTTAAACATCTTTTAACATGCTGATTTTGTGATCAAGTAACATTTCTTGTTATTATTATTATTATTATTATAAAATAGAAAAAAATATAAATAAATAGATTAACACAGAAATTGTTTGGTTTCATTTAAAGATCTTGAATGAATATAACTATAATTTCTTATAAAAATAAAATCTCAAAAAAAACCAAACCTTTTTAAAGTAGTGAAAAAAAAAACTTGTTTATATGCGAAATTCTGATAAATATACAATTTTGATTGTAACTAAATTATGCATGTCTCATGTAAGTTCAGCATATCCCAATTAATTTGATTATGCATATTTTTGCAGGTGTTTGGAACCTGGAGCGGTCAAAAGCTCCATATATATATATATATATATATATATATATATATGTGTGTGTGTGTGTACACAGTATATACATAGGCTATTGTAAATTCTGACCTGTGTTTAGGGTTGGAGATGATCTTATGAGTGATGCCATCTGAACTTCTGTCCTGAAAGGTACGCAGAAAGTTCAAGTACTGTACACAACCCTTTTTTATCTTCAGACCACACCGAGATAAAAACAGACCCAGGTGCTCTCTCTTCAGATGCAGGTCAAACTTCCTCAACACCTGCAGAAAGTCTGCACCCCTCACCTACAACAGAACGCAGGATATTCACATGAACATTTTTTTACCAGTCTGTTTGTGAATAGTAAGGCCATTTGCTACCTTTCCACTGTTCACAGGATCCAGTTTATCAAACTCAGTTTTCATCCTCTGAGCTCCTTCCCTGAATCTGTCCTTCAACCATGCCTCTATGGCGATAGATGTGTGACGCTCCTCTTCGGCCTTAGAGAGTGTCCTACCAGGAGCTGAAGGAAAGAGGAAGGTGTGAAAGGAAATTGTGTATTACATTACTATTTAAACCTTCTAAAGACAGATCTCTTATTAACTTATTTATCGGATGAATTCATATTAAACTAGGCAAAGGCTAAATCTATAAAGAAGATCCCTGACGATCTATAGGAGGACTGTTTCTCAACCGCACATCACTATAAACCAAACTAAAGCTGCTGGTTTCTCCAAAGCCAGTGCAAAGCTCTTCCCTCTGTTTCTGAGACAATAAATACTATACTTATTTCAATTCATAATTTTAGCACCTGGTTTCTTTTAATTATTTAAGTGATTTGGACACGCAGTTCTAGTGCTGAGTTTTTCTTAATTGGTAAATTGAGTATTGTTTATTGTATAAACTGATAGCTGAGGATGCTGTCTAAATAATAATAATAATAATTATTCATGAAACAGTACTAGGTAATTAGCCAATTCTATTATCATTACCTATATAACTTTACCTTTAGTGTCCTCAGCTTTAATAGTAATAGAAGTGTTTCTTTCATTGTTTGGTTCGGTTCTTCTGCTCAATCCCAATTTCTTTAAAAAAATTGTGTGTTTAACTGCTCCAAGTCCATCCACATCTAACCTGTTTAAAGAGAGGGAGAAATTTTATTCTTTATTCTACAATTTTATTCTAAAATCTATAAAGTATTTTGATGGCAGAAGTAATATGTGAATAGATAAATAACTGAACAAAAAAATAATTCAAACCTTTTCCATAATTTTTCAAAATCAGGATCTTTCAGGTAAAGCTTGAGTTTGTTGAGAATATTTCTGAACTCTGGGGCAGAAATCCAGCTTTCAGTAAAATTGTCTGACTTGCACAAAACCTCCACACTCTCCAGAAACCTACAGGAGTAGAAATGGTTTCACAATCATTGCAAACAGAAGCTCATGTTTAAAATATATATTCTTTAATCCATAGGAAATTCAAAACAACAACATTTATTTGAAATAGAAATATATTATATACCTTTTCATGAATTTCATGCATCCTTGCTGAATACTTTTTTCTTTTTTAAATAAATATATTTATTAATTAGTGTAGTGCATGCTGTGACTGTGACACATTCAAAATAGTGGCATACTGAAAATCAGTTTAATCTATTTAATATAGCTTACTTGAAGATATTAAACATGTAAAAATTTGATAGCGCATATGCTTTTGTAAGTTGCCTATTTTCAGTCAGTGTGTAGGGGTGAGAGAGACCAGAAGCACTGAAGAAGTGATGTGTGCCACATTTCTCTCCCTGAACCTGTTTGTGTGATAACTTTTTTAGCAATCATTATATAGTGTACATTAAATCTCCTAATACACTTACATTAGATAAAATATCAAACAAAGCGGCACCTATATATGATGCTAAATCAGTGGTACCTCTGGGACCTCTGCAAACATGTGGGCCTCCAATAAGTCTTAAAATGATTTCAATTTGGTCACAACATAACCTTACTAACAACATTATATTGACTATTACTTGAATATTGGCTGCCTTTTGTAAGCTGCTTTTTTTTCATTCATTCAGTTTTATCTGAGTGTATGGGGGGGGTGAGAGAGATCAGGAGCGTTAAAGAAATTGTTTAAAAGCCCTGTTTTTGTTTCTCCTCTCTTTGTCTCTTTCTCTCACACATATACACATACTGTCAATCATACATATGATTATCCTTACATGTCCCTTTGTGTCTTTCACTTATCCTTTCTTTCTATTTTCAACCCTTTTGGACCCATAAATCTGCCTTTTGCACATTTTCATGTGTGCCACATTTCGCTTCTTTCCTGTTGCTCTTTCATCTTTATCCCTCTCTTGCTGTCTCTTTATTTCCCTCATCCTATCTTTCCCATCTCTCACTTGGACACTCATAGTCAATGTGTCTGTAAGAAAGAGAGGGAAAATGTGTGAGATTAGTCACAGAGATTTCTTTTTTTTTTTTTTTGCTCACGGCTGGAGTGTGTCTTGGTCTGACCAGGTCTTATGCAATCAGTATGACACACACACACACCGACCAAACCTTCACACTCTTGCACACTCCCTCTACAACCTCATTATATTACACTGACGCTTTAAACAGTTAAGTACAATAGTTGCAGAGATCTAGAAATGGAGGGGGCAGCAGTGCGGTAAGCTGCTTTGCTGATCATCCTTTTGCTTTCTGTCCACCCTGGGCACAAAACACACTCTGAGCTGCTGTCTCACTCCCTGCTGGTGAACTTTGAGTGTGAGCAGCTCACGGTCTCTTCTGAAACGCTATCTCTGTCTACAGCACACTAGAGTTTGTGTGATAACTTTTTTCAGTAATCATCATTAAAAGTACATTGAATCTACTAATACACTTAAATACCCGAAGGTTGTATTAGATAAAATATCAAACAAAGTGGCATCTATATATGATGTTAAATCAGTGGTTTTAAATGAGAGGGCTCTGCAAACATGTGGGCCCCCAATAATTATTTCAATTTTGTCATAGCAACATAAGCTTACTTGTTATATTGAGTATTAAATTAAAATTGGCGGCCTTGCGCAAAAGTGAATGCAACAGTACAAAAGAGAAACCTTGTGAAACTTTAAACAAATTAATAGATAACTTACGCACAGAATATATTTAGACCTGTTTTTTTTTCTGCTAACAAAAATAGTTCAGATCAAAGAGAAAGATGAATTGCATGGTGCATTTAGAATTGAACGAATTTGAGTTTTTGAACAAATTAGTTAATCAGGTTTTTACAAATTTGTAAATTTGTTATTCACAACCCACAGACAGGAAAAAACCCCATGGCAACAATGGAAAATATCCTAATTCCACAGAAAAACTAGGACAACTTGACAACATCGCAGTGAGGTCATTGATTCAAAGAGTCACTCAAATATCGCCATCTGATGGTATTACGATGCAATTTGCCTGTAAAACATTTGCATAAAAAGAAAAATCTTTTTATGAAATGTTTTGCTTGAAAAGTGTGTTTAGGCCTATAGTATTTTTGTTAATTTTTTTTTTGTTAATTAGAATATTTGAAATGATTGTTTAGCTTTTATATTTTGATATTTTAATCTCCACTGTCTCTCAAATGACAACAAAGGTTCATATTCAATATGACATTCATCTCAAGTTAACTGGACCGTTCTTTTCAGCAAAACCGAAGTAGTATGTCAGGACTGCAGAGATCTCACCTGCTGCGTGCAGGTCCTCTCAGCAGGGCCATTGTCTGAGGAATTGTCAGAAGACCCGCGGGGTTACTTTTATTGGAGTTTGGGTCCTTTAGGGCACCATAAAAGTCCTCAAAACTGATAAGCACTCGGTCAGAGAGGTGCAGACTGCACAGAGAGAGAGCAAGACATTATATATTTGAATTATACAGATCAATAATATCAGACAGTCATCAAACAACATAATTTTCATTATAAGTATTGTTATAGCATTGTCATTACTTACTGAAATAGTAGGTTTTTCAGCTGTCTGGCTGTGACAGGCCTCTTTAGGAAATTTGTAAGGATCTCAAGTAAAGCAGATCTAGCAAAACAACCAACCATGAGATAATGGGGGGGGGTCTGATATATATATTTGTGTGTTTCTGTTTTCACCTGTTGACCAGAGGTTTGCCATCAGGGTGGTTATTCTTGAACAGGATTTTAAGGGTCAGAGCTCCTGTATTTTGAATGCGCTCTTTTAGCACATCTTCCAGCTTTAAAAGAAAGAGTCAAATTGGTATGTTGGTTTAAATGTCGTTTCTGTATGTTAAAACTCAATATTCTACATTATTGCCACACGTCGCAATATTAACATGCTGAAATAAGTTTTTTTTGGATTATACATCAAATGATATATTATATTACATATCAACTGTCGTAAATGAAAGAATAAAGTTTCAATTATGTTTTTTAGTGAATCAAAAACAGCATTACCAGTATTGAAATATTTTTTAATGAAAGAATATTATGAACTAGCTCAACTCCTGAATGAATGATTCTAATTGGCCAGTTATTTTAAAAACTGAGCGAGGCCATTGTTCTCATTATTTGCATTTGTTAAGACAAATGCAGTCCAGTTCCCAGACGATTGACCCTTATGAGTTGACCAAATGACCAAAATATTTGACTTTGTTTTTTTCTTTAAGATATTTATGTTGCAGACTAGGTTTTGATTTTCCTTTTTTTGGAGGTCATTCACATTTACACAGACATAATTTGATAAATGAAGTGAACGATCAAAAACTGATCCCAGAAGATTTGTTCTAAACTAAACTGTGTAATAACAGAGATCATCTCCATCCTGGGCAGCATGCAGATTCATTAAGAAACCGCAGTAACTGAAAGATTTGAAAGTGCTGAATGTATTAAATATGATGAGTGACAGCAGTTTGAGCTTCTTTTGTGAGCGGGACGGGATGAAGGGGTTGTGTGTTTATCCATACACCCACTCTGACTCTGCTGATGGGTGTGTGCGTGTACGTGTGCGTTTGTACCCCCACTGTGTGACTAAGGCAGCTCTCGTGACCAGGCGGAGTCGAGGGGGCCTGTGTGCTGGGTTCAGTCGGTCAGACAGACAGGGTTAATCACACACAACTCCCCCTCTAGAAGACAGACACCTGCAGATTTGCAGGACTTTCTCTCTCACAGACCCATTTGCAAATGTACTCCCTCCTTCTCCTTTTCTTTATCTCTCTTTGCTAATATCTCTCCTGGGTAAACTCGGCGTTAACCACTGAGCTGCAGCTGAGATTTTATCAGTTCTTCTGTTTTATTCTACATGAGCAGCATTTCTCAAAGGGATAATGCCAGGCTTTGATGTAAAAGAGAGGAATACAGGACAGCAACATTTTCCCTGAGAGGAAAGCACATGAGGATACTTGAAAATAGGCTTGTATTAATGCGCTGCATCCAGAATTACACTCCATTGAACCACATCTGAATGGAAAGCTAATGCAAACACGGTGCTCCAAAACGTATGTGAATTTAAAAGAGTATTATTTTTATTGAATTAAGTTAAATTGTTAAACAAGGAAACATCTGCAAACAAATAAAGAGCTTTATCCACAAACAAAGAGTAGAATAATTCATGGTTTTTTTTTTGTTTTTTTTAGCTTTTTGAAAGAAGTCTCTAACACTTAGCAATGCTGCATTTATTTGATCATTAAAGTAAAAACAGCAATATTCTGAAAAAAATATCATTACAATTTTAAAGAATTGTTTTCTGTGTTATATTATTCAGCATTTATTTAAAATAGAAATCCTTTTTAAAATTTGAAAATGCATTTAAATGCATTTCACTTTTAATAAACTTAGTGCATCTTAAGTATATTACCATGCCTTCAAAATGATTAACTGTTTTCGACATTGAATATTACTTGAGCACTATATCTGCATATTAGTATGATTTCTGTACTACAAATTACATTTTAATATAAATTTAAACTTTTCATATTTACAATAAATTAGAAAATTAGTATTTAAAATAAATTATACTTGATCAGATATTTTATTATGAAAATTAATGATATTTATGTATTAAGTACTTATAATAGTACTTATAGTAAACTGCGATGTCTTTCAGTCCAATAATTTTAAACATATCGCTTCTGATTTAAATGTTGTGTACCTGATCGGTTTGATCTGTCATCCATGGCCCAGTGCTGGAATATGTTGAATGAGAGACTCTGCTTACAGAGCGATTTTCTGATCCTGCTCTATGACCTATATCAAGCACAAAAAACATACAAATTACAGCATTAAAAGCACTCATTAGGTAAGGGTGACCAACTAATAAAGCAAAATGTTTACAAACCTGATCATCTTCATGAAATATTACATTTGTAAAAATATGCTTCGTTTTCTCCTGCAATATATGTTGCTATACCGTTAAATTCATTATAAGTACTTATAAATAAAGCAACTAAGGCTGAGCAAGAAAAGACATTTAAGTTTCTCTGACCAGCAGACGCTCCTCTGATGAGACAGCGCCATCGTGTGGACTAAAACATGGAAACCTGAGAAATAGTAGGTAGCAAGAACCATTCAATCTTAAAAACATCCCAAAATCTAGTGTTTTTAATCAATTTTGTTTCCGTGGTCTCTATAACACTAAAAAAAAGTAGAAAAGTATAATATATTATAACGCAATTTTCATCAAGAATTCGGCAAGTAGGCTATGATATGCACTGAATCTTTGTTTTATATATAATATTTTAAACAGTGAACAAATTCATAAGGTTTTTGTCTGGTCCCGTCATGATTGACTTTCAGTGAACTTCGTAAAAATATAATTTAAAGACTTTATTTGGAAATTTTATTCCAAATGAATAAAATGTTTACATCTACATCTTTTCCCCACATATTTTTCCCTTTAAATGATCTAAAACAATCGCTTACGGAACTTATTTCTATTGCGTAGAATGAAATATAAAAAGCAGCCGTGATTTGTTGGTTGGCACCCTTAAATCATCCCCCACTGGTTTCGCAGTCAGCACCTTATCAGTCCCCTGGCGCTGTTTCCAGTGCTGAAATGCTGATTTACAGTCAGACCTCCATGAATTCACAAAGCATTGCCACTACATTATCACCAGCTCCAGGAGGTGAAGCGTCTTTGTGGCTAACTATCATAACGAGTTCCCTAAACGCTAGTGACTCACGGAAGACAGGTAATCTGGCTTTATCCTGGTCTTGGAGGATCTCATCCGCCTCAGGGATTTCTTCTGGAATATCTAATCCTCCTCTTTTTACTTTTTCCATCAGAAAACTGATATCACTTCTTCTGCTCTCACTGCGAAAAGCAGAGTCCAGGCTCTCCGTGTCTGGAGACTGTGACCTGGCTCCTCTCTGAGGCATCCAGCATCTCTGATCCCTGCCGCCGTCTGTGGAAAAGCCCCGGAGAGAGATGAGCTCTGGATCTCCGAGTCTAGATGAAGGGTGCTGGATCGCCGGGAGCCGCACAGAAGCCGCCGTGGACATCCTGACTCAATGCTTTTAAGTCTGAGCAACAACTCTTCCACAATCCCTTTTCCAAAGTGCGTTATGCGCTAAGAAAGAATATTTTAATTTGATAAGTTACGCGTCGAATCCAGGCGCTTGATGCTTTTTAAGAGACTGTTTTACTGCTTACTGTTTTAGAGAAGACCAGCCAAGTTGCCCTTAGCAACAACATGCGCTCGCGCCTAGGGTTGCAGATTGCACGCGCGTATCTAAATGCGTATCAAGAGCATGCCTTAGCT
>JAUMHI010000001.1:168956-179819 GCA_032359435.1 Enteromius unitaeniatus | reverse complement strand
CCTGTGTGGTTGCTGTGGATACTGCCATTAAAACCGCTTTGCAAATGGATCCAAACGACTCCCGTGATGTGTTACACTAGTCTAATGGAGTCCAGTATTTCGTTGATTTGTTAGATGGATTCATCTGGGTTGATTTCCGGAGGAGGTTCTTGGTGTTCGTTCTCTGGTGGAGGAGGTACAGGTTCTACATGGCGTTTTAGCAAAGAAACATGAAAGGTGAGGTGAACACGGTAAGTGGTAGGAAGTTGGAGTTCATACATTACTTTGTTAATTTGTCTTGTTGTGGTGAATGGACCTATGAATCTTGGACTTAGCTTTTTACAGGGAAGGTGTAATTTGATATCCTAGGTGGACAGCCAGACCTTTTCTTCTGGTTGAAATTGGGGGGTCTCTGATCGTCGGGCATCGGCCCCAACCTTATGTCGGCGTATGGCACGTTGCAAGTGGACATGTGCTGAATCCCACACTTGTTCGCGGTTTCTGAACCAGTGGTCCACTGCAGGTACCAAAGATGGTTCTTCCTCCCAGGGAAACAGAGGAGGTTGGAAACCTAAGAAACACTGAAAAGAGGTTAGTCCTGTTGTAGATTGTGTCAAAGAATTCTGTGCATACTCTGCCCATGGTAAGTATCGTGCCCAGTCATCCTGGTGATCGTGACAGTAAGTGCGGAGGTATCCACTGATTTCTTGGATCTTTCTCTCAGTTTGTCCGTTTGTTTGTGGATGATACCTGTTGGGTCTTGTGGCTGATCACCTGCTTTCTGCTGTGTTTGTTGTTTTGTTTTGACTTTGACAGTTCTCCATGTGCTCATTATTCACCTGGTCCTGCTGTCTCCACCCTATCTTGATTTCTGATTACCTTCTCTCCTGCCTTTTCATCTGTTTCTCGTTAATCTAGTTATTTTCTCCCTTTATTAGTTTCCCCATTTTGTCAGTATGTGTCGGACTGTTAAAGTTGGTACCTTCTGTAGTGTCTGTGAGTTTCCGTTATTTGAAAGTTTGCTTCGTCTCGCCAGGCTCCGCTGCTGGCTGTGTGTGGCCTCTCTGCCTGTGTGGTTTTTCCTCCTGAACATGGCTTCCCGTTGAAGGAGTGGATTCCGGGTCTCTTAGCTCACGCTGCCGTGGTGACTGAAACCGGGAGTGTGTTTATCCCATTTTAGTTTGGACTGTTTAATTATTAGCATTGTTGTTAACGAGAAGAAAGACTTTGTGTTCCCGCACTTGAATCCTGCTTCATCCTTGACAATACCCTGAGGACAGACTAATGGAGATCCCTAGGAGTCGGAAGAACTCCTTCCACACGTGTGAGGTAAATTGTGGACCTCGGTTGGAGACGATTGGGGGGGGTAGACGTCGGGGTTACTTGGGCACAAACTGCACATCCTTTTATCTATACGTTTGGTTCCAGGATGACCTGGGCCAGGAGAGGTATGAGCGGTATCAATGACCTGGAGACGGAGAGTGCTGGGGACATAAATCTTATGGTGAGGACAATCTGGAGGTGAGGGTTCTTGGACAATGGCTTGTCGAATTTGATCATCCAGATCCAGACAATGGGTGCCATGAATATTTCAGGTGGTATATCAGGTAGATATATCCAAGTATAGGAGTTGGTTTTTTGGTGATGGGATCGGGATTGTGCATCCACCTTTGTATTCTTGTCTCCAGGCCAGTAAGTGACTTTGAAGTTGAAGCGAGTGAAGAATAATGCTCAGCGTGCTTGCCTGGGATTTAGTCGTTTAGCCTCTTGGAGATAAAGGAGATTCTTATGATCTGTGATGACGGTAATGGTATGTTTGGCGCCCTCTAGCCAGTGGTGCCATTCTTCAAAGGCTAACTTGATAGCCAGGAATTATCTGTTACCCACATCATAATTTTGTTATAACCCGGTATTTATAGTGCCCTGATGAAGTTACAAATGCGGTTTCATTCATCTCCTTCTCTTATCCTTACCAGATTATAGGCACTTCTTAGGTCGAACTTGCTGTAGAAGGCTGACCTTAATTCCTCCAGTGCTGAGGGGAAGAGGGTAGGCGAACTTCACCGTTTGTTGATTAAGGGCTCTGTAATTGATACAGGGACATGAACCCCCATCCTTCTTGGCCACAAAGAAGAAGCTTGATGCTGCGGGAGATGTAGAAGGGGTGATAAAACCCTGTGCCAGTGCTTCAGGTATGTAGTTCTTCATAGCCTGTGTTTCTGGAACAGACAAAGGGTAGACACGGCCTTTGGGAGGTTTAGCATCAGGTAATAGTTCTATTGCACAGTCCCAATAACGATGACGTGGTAACTTAGTAGTAGCATTCTGGCTAAATACATCCAAGAAGTCATGGTACTCACTTGGGATGTTCACTGTAGTGGTAGTGTCTGGGCTTTCTATGGTCATGGAACAGCATCTCAATTCGGGTGATACAGGCTTGACACCAGGAAGTAGACACCTTGTTAGATATTTTTCACTCCAGATCATCTCCAGTTGATCTGAGGATGATGTTGTATAAGCCACGGTCGACCCAACACCAAGTCTACCGAGGAGTTGCGAAGCACCAAAAAGGATATGGTTTCCTGGTGTAAACATCCTAGTTGTAGCAACAATGGTGTGGTACATTTAGTGACCGGCTCCTTATCCAGCAGATTACCTTGGATGGTAGTGATTCGATAAGTTGTAGAATTCTTTTGACAGGTGATATGGAGGTTGTCTAAACAGGTGGATGAAATAAAGTTCCCTGCTGCTTCTGAATCGACTAAAGCCTTGACAATGAATTCTTGCTCATGATAAAACAATTTGACAGTGATCAATGGGATGTCATTAGTGAGAGGTTTAAGAAAGTCTACACTCACCAGACGGTTTGTAGGTTGTAATGGACAGTTTCTTTGGAGGTGGTTTGAACCTCCACAGTTAAAGCAGCACTGCTCCTTTTTTCTCCTATGTCTTTCTGCAGGTGTGAGTCGATAAGAATCTGTCTGCATGGTTTCATTCCCAGACTCGTAGGATGACAGGTGAACACTCACCAGCCCACAAAGCTTCAGCCCACTGAAGTGCTCGTCCGGTGAGCAGGGTCATGATGAATGCGATCTTACTTCTTTCTGTAGGAAAGTTATGAGGTTGCATTTCGAAATGTAATGCACATTGCATGAGGAATCCTTAACAAGAAACATGCTCACCAGAATATAGATTCCAGAATTGTGGGATCGTTCCTGAAAGCTGATTAAAAGCATGCAGGTAGGTGTGAGGTGAGCCGCTCGTGAGATTCCAGCCTTGTAAGATCGTTCCTGGAAGCTTGTAAAGAGCTTGAAACAGTGGGAACAGTGCCACCCGGTGGCGTAATAAGTAGAAGGGAGACGAAGATTGAAGGTAAGTATAAACAAACAGTTTTATTAAGAGTTGGAATATTGTTTAAAGGATCAGTAGATCGTTCATGGAATGGTTGGAGCAGAGCATGGAGAGATCTTATGCAGCCTATGAGTTGAGTCCTTAACGGACTCCTGATAGAAGTATTCCTTCCTCAATGAGTGAAGCGACCTCAGTGATGTTAATCCTCTTGTCTGTTTCCTCTTACAGCTGCAGATGGAGTCGAGCTTAGCGTGGGCGAGCGTACAGCGTGCCTCATACATTTAATTATCTTGTGAATAAAACAGGTTTTATGCAGGTGATAAAAAGGTCTTAAACCATCTTAATTTTCCACCAAGTTTTAAATTCATATGCCATTACAGTTTTTGCCTATTGCTTGCACACTAAAAGTGAATGCTTACACCAAAACCTTAATACCTAAACTTTTTGTATCTTATTTTAAACACAGTGTAATCATAGCTTAAACACATTTTTTACTTTGTACTTTGTTTACAATTCTGTAAAAGAGAAAATTCTGACAAAGACGAGGACCAGTGTGGAGACGTGTGTCAGATGACATCAGGGCCACTCTGGTGGACCATGTGATAAATCATGGCGTGTCCATGCAAAGAGTCCACCCTAACCTCAGTCGATACACAGTAGCATCGATAATAAGGACATTCTGACTGGAGAACAGCTATATCTTCAAGTTTCTACTCCAGACTGTACCTACTGTATGCGTCATATGATTCTGTATCATATTACAGTATTACTGTACTAACTGCACTATACAAAAATGTGTAGTGCTGTGAAGTATACAGTATGTAAAACATTTCCATTGTGATGTTACAGTACTGTGTACAGGTGTGAAAAAAGTGCAGAATACAGACCCAAATAGAAGGTGGGATCCATAAACCCCCTTCAGCCACCCACCACACACACACAGAAAACAAGTATATGTTTTTCTCCCGAATAGCAATTTAACCATTTTTTTTCTTTTTGCTAAATTTGATGATTTGTGATAACATTTTTTTTTATTTCTGTAAGAATGTTTGTTTTTTGTAAAAAGTCTTGTTTGATTACTGCAGGAATTCTACTTTTGAGTTTTACAGAAGACTGAATTAGAGCAAATGACAATAAAATTAGAAACAAAAAGACTGCAGTGTTTTATATAAAGCCCATCAGTGTATTGCTGCTGATATGAAAAAGAAATTCAAATGGTGCTTGTGTGAATGGTTTTGTTGCAAGAATTTGATTTTTATAAAGGAGTGTTAAGTTTTGATTGCAGTGTTTCATTTTGGCATAGATGTTAGTTGTTAATCTCCAAGTGCTATGTCTGATTGTTTTGTGTGTAGAGTTTTGACATAATGGGCCAAATCTTGCAAAAAGTGTGTAATCAATAGGCAAAAACTGTAAATACTGCATGCATTGCAAAAACATAATATACTCCTCTGTATTTTTGTACTTAAGATGCAAATAATGTTAGGAAGACCATATTTCTAAGAAACTGAACAAAAGTGCATTTAGGCATAAACAAGAACAATTAAGTTTTCCCTTTTGAAAAGATAATTTTTTAATAATAATATGACTATAATAATTGAATAACAATTAAATAATTTAATTTGAATTAATTTCTTTGTGTTCCTTTCCATTTATTCCTTACTTTTTCTTTACTTGGTCTTAAAAAGTCTTACATTTACCTTCATCTACAAAACCTACATGAAAAAAATGTATATTGCCTTTAATGCTGTTCTTTTTCTGTCATGTGAGCACTACTTTTTTCAATCATAATGACTAAGAAATCTGAGTAAATACTACTTACATACAAACTGTGCCATCTTAGGTCATTAATTAACTTGATAAATGATAACCTCTCCCTATTTGCTTTTTTGTCTTTTTTACATCAAAGCAATACAAGCAGTCATATTTTCCTCATGTCTGGGCAGCTCACCAAGATGGAAGACTATTCCTTAAATTTATCATTAGAAATTTCCATAACAATGCTTTCTGGTTCCCTGTTGAAATTATGACTATGATGAGTTGGCAGAATAACTGTACATTTATACACGGTCCAGATCAATGAAACAATTGCACTGATGTCTTTAAAATAATTGTGTTTGCATCTTCTGGTCTCTGCCTTGATTGTCAAACTCTCTTCTTTTCAATTTCAGATTCAAAGCACAAGCTCAGAGGCAGTCAGTGCAGAACAAATCATTAGTTTTCAATTCAGCTGGCCCTCATTGACACAGAAGAGGGATAAAGCTAAAATAAGTCAGCTCACAGAATTTTTTAGCAATTTTTTTTCCTGAAATTCGGGTCAATTGTCTGATATTTCTTTTGGCCTCAGCACTCTGTAGTTTTAAAATTTTTTTTGATAAGCTATGCTTTTTTGGGTTTTTTTGGTTCATGTGAGTGAAAAACCTCCCAGGGTGATTCAATAAGTTGTATCAAGTATAACGGATGGGAAAAAAGCTTTTAAATCTTATTTTTTTCTCTATTCATTCTTCACTCACTCAAAAAGAGTATAACGATTCTCTGCCCTACAGCTTTGACCAGCAATTGCTGTACAGTTTTCTTTTTCTTTTTTAATTCACAAAAAAAGAAGAAAAAAAAAGTTCTACTTACAAATGTAAAAAGTAGCCCGAACAAAGATGTAGACTAATGTAGACTCAAACTAACATGTTTCAGTCTCATATCAGCATAATAATGCAGCTCTCCAGGATAATGAAAATCTGAAAGTGACAGGAAATAAAAGAAAATAAACAGCAGGTACTTGATTCATATTTTTGCACAATATAAATAGGTTGATTAAAAACATAGTCTAGATTTTTCTAATAAGCATACACTGTAAAAAATTACTGTAATTTTAACTATTAAAAACTGTGACAATGCTACGGTAAAAAAATAAATTGCTGTTAAATTTATATAAATTTAAAATTTTGTTTGAATTTGATGTTTTTCTGAGCCAGAGCCAGAGAGGGAGAGGGTGCACTGTGCTTGTCATATCACAACTATACAGTGTTCCTAGCCACATAATGCATATTTTAGATTTCTGACATTTAAATACACATAAGCACTAGTGAAACAATACATTTAGAGCTTGTAAAATACACAAAGATGTCAATGGAAGCAACAATAACAACCCATTCAAATTTAATTTCTCTATGTGTTGTATTCATATCAGATAAACATAGTGTAAGTAGCTATAAAGCTCACTCTATTCTTCCCTCAGTTCACCAGCAACTTTACTCGCATGTATTTCGGGAAGAAATTTATGAGTTTATGTGCTGTAAATTCGACTGATTGAACTGCAGCGTGAATAAATATGGCAGCGACCATCTCATGTTACAGATCACTATCAAGATAGCTTATGAAGGTGTTTAAATGTCGAAACACACTTATATGTATTTGTGAATCGGAATATCAGACTGTTCGTGACAAGGTGAGCAAGTTTGTGAATATTTGAAATAAAAAAGGAAAAACTAAATGAAATGACACTGAACACTTTCTATATATGTTACTATTTAAAAGCTACTTATGATGAGCTTTGGAATGGTGTCTGGTTGTTGCTTGACAAAAGGAATTTTGTGCATACTCTGCCCAGCCCAGGTACTGGTTCCGGGTGTCTTGGTGGCCGTGGCAGAAGGTACGGAGGAATGCCCCACTTCCTGGATCTTACATTCCATTTACCCATTGGCCTGGGGATGATAGCCGGAGGAGAAGCTTATGGGCACACCTAGGAGACGGAAGAATGATGGCCATACTCGGAATATAAATTGGGGTCCTCTGTCAGAGACGATGTCTTCTGGAAGGCAATAGGAAAGGAAGACATTATCGAAGAGTAGTTTTGCTGTATCCAAGGCAGTAGAAAGACCTTTGAGAGGAATTAACCAACAGAATTTAGAGAATCTATCCACAATTACCAAAACACTGGTGTTACCTTCTGATGGTGGTAGGTCTGTGATTAAGTAGACTCCCAGGCGTGACCAGGGACAGTTAGGTGTGGGAAGTGGAAGGAGCTTTCCAGAAGGTAGGTGTTTCAGACTCAGACATCGCACATTCTCTGACACCCCTTCACGTACCTCTGCACATCTTGTTCCATCCTAGGCCACCAAAACTGACCTTTCAGGAGTGAATAAGTGGTATACGTTCCTCCGGGGGAACGAAGCGGAGATGCGGTGGACAGTCTGACGGAAAAACAGGAGCAGGTTCAGTGGTGACTGTAGGGATTACCCACTGAATGGGGTCCACAAACAACTGCCCAGGAAGAATGGGTTCCATACAATCCGATTCCTCCTCGGTGACATAAGGTCGAGACAGAGTATCTGCTCTTGTGTATTTAGATCCTGGTCAATAGGTGATGGTAAACCTATGTCTTTTAAAAAAGAGAGCCCATCTTGCTTGTCGAGGGTTTAATCATTTAGCTTCATGTAAGTATTGCAAGTTCTTATGGTCTGTAAATACCTGGAAAGGATCAACGGATCCCTCCAGCCAGTGCCTCCATTCTTCCAAAGCCAGTTTGACGGCCAGCAGTTTCTGTAGAAATATGCACACGGTCGGACTTGAGGTGGCTTCCTCTGCTGCTGGGAAAGGACGGCTCCTATACCTGTAGTGGATGTGTCAACCTCGACTACAAAAGGCAACTCAGGATCAAGGTGAATTAAAATGGGTGCAGAAGTGAAAGCGGCCTTAGGTTGCTGAAAGGCGTGAGTATATTCTGGGGTCCATAGAAGACTGGCTAAGATACTATACTTATCTATGAACCGTCTATAAAATGTGCTAATCATAAAAACCTTTGAAGCTCCTTAATGGTCTTGGGAATTGGACAGCTTGTGATCGCCTCAAGCTTCCCATCATCCATGCTGACTCCGGACTGGTCAATGTTATACTGTACACTAGGAACTGGAAAAGAACACTTCTCTGCTTTGAGGAATAAATTGTGTTCTCTGAGTCTAGTGAGTACCTTGCAGACATTTTGACGATGTGCTTATAGATCGGAGGAATAGATGAGTATGTCATCAATACATATGACGAGAAACTGGTGTAAGTACTCACAGAAGATCTTGTGCATGAAATCCTGGAAGATTGAGGGTGCATTGATGAGTCTATATGCCATCACAAGATCATAGTCTCATAGTAACCAGTAGGGGTGATGAAGGCAGTCTTCAACTCATCCCCTTTGCGGATTATAATTAAATTATATGCGCTTCTAAGATCTAACTTTTTGAAAATCCTTGCGCCTCGTAACTTCTCTAGGGCTGATGGGATGAGTGATAGAGGATATTTAAAAGGAACAGTAACCTGGTTAATTGCTCGGTAGTCGAGGCACGGACGCAATCCACCATTTTTTCTTAGCGAAGTGCAAGGTGGTTGGCGATTAAATTTCCGTGGACCCCGAATCGATGAGGGCTGCCACTAAAAATGGAAAACTCATTGGCAGCGATTTCCAAATCGACTTCGCCCATCGTAATGCTGGTCCTGAGAGACTAAAAAACAATCAATTTTTGCATTTTCAGTGAGATACATTGGGGTAAGTAGCGAAAATAATGGAAGCAGGAAGCCCTTGCAATGGGACATACAAAAGCGGGAGGCGAAGGAGGGATGTTGACAACCGGAGGAGGTGCTGGGTTCGCTGGAGGATCAGGAGACGGTGGTGGTGGTGGTGGCGTGGTTAGAAGAGCTCGATGGAGGAAATACACTTATTCCTGAAATGGATCAGAAGCACTCATTCTGTTAGTCGGTTAGGTCCGAGCTTCTGTAATTAAGTGGACAGAACTCAGATGGTAAGTAACAATGTTTATTTAAAAAGAATGAAATTAACACAACAGTCTTTGAAGAGGTGAGTAACACAGACGTAAATTGTTTTGGTATGTTGATCTTGAATGTTGATGAAATACTTTCTTTGCAGATGAACAGAGACAATGACGAACAAAGCAACGGAGACAGACTGACTGGATGACCACAACCACACACCACAGACGCTGGAGAGACGAAGAGGGAATCCTTGAGACCTGGAGAGGAGCAAGGAGCACACTAGAAGGGAGCAGGTAAGAGTACAGGTAAGTATCAGAGAAATAGCTAGAGCAGAGTGAGTCCACTTTCGTGGTTTGTGGTTATATGTGATTGTAATCAAGTGGTGGTGACAGGTGTAGGTAATTAATACTCTGGTGAGAGTGAATGTTGTGAAGGAGTGAGGGTGGAGCGTGGTGTGGATCAGTTATCATGGTTTATTATTAGAAATAAATTACAGTATTTATCTTTAAATTTAACATAAAACCGTAAAACAAAAAAATATTGTTACAGTATTTTTCACGGTTTTATTCTGGCAACCACAGCTGCCGTTTTTTTGACTGATTTTTATTTACATTGTACATTGTGATGGTGTATGTTTTTTCTTTACATTTATATTTTGCTAACTTCATTAGTCAAAAATTCCAATGAAAACAACAAAATGTTTTTATAAATTGTATTGTTGTTGTTAATCATTAACTACATTAGGCAATATTTATACAACGGTTGAGCATGAACACACCATAAATTGTCTTTAGTAGGGTCGTATTAACCTGACCATTATTACTGACATATTTGGGAGAACATGAACACAATTTGCCATATAAATAAATAATTAATGTGAATTTAATTTTAACTTTAGAACAGGGCATCAACTATGCAATTTTAGTCGTTTATTACTAGCAGTTTATTGCAATGTATTAACAATTAATAATTAAGCATTTGTGATATATTGTTCAGTTTACTTAATAGATAGTAAATCACAGTAATATAACATTGTAGGGCAGAGCAGGCGGCGTAGACGTCCTCCAGGGCAGATCAGGTGTCGGGAACGCCCATCTGGGTGAAACGGACAGCAAGGCCATTTTTCAGGGTGGAGCGGATGGCAGCAGAACCCCTCTGGTTCGGCCAGGAAGTGACAGAGCCCTCTTCAGACCATCAGACTGACCTTGCACCCTCGAGAACCAACCGGCCTTCAGAGAATGAGACCTTCGGGACCGTCTGGGCTGAGGCCGCGCCCTTTTAGGCCGACTAGGCGGCGTTAGTGCCTTCGAGGTCCCTACTGACTGCAAACGAGCCCCTTTGTAACTGCCAGTCAGAGGTGACACCCTTCTAGGCCGCCTAGAATGTGGATATGCCCTACGAAACCAGACAGGAATTGTTTTCGCTCTTCGAGACCAGATAGGAATGGGATTCGCCCAGACCAAATAGGGAGTGAATGCGCCCTTCGAGACCAGACAGGAAGTGAGTACACCCTTTGAGGCCACCAATGAGGCCTCTGGGGATTCTACGTTCGAAACCGACATCTCCAGCGGTAGTGCAGCCTCCGGTGGACCCGCTGGAGTCTTGGTGCAACACACTGGTTCTGGAGGTTCAGGCCATGGGGCCTCAAAGGTCTCGTGGAGTTTGGGTGAGTTCAGCGACACTGGGTCATGACCCGGGTCTGGCAGATCTGGCCACGCAGGTTTCGGATCACAGACTGGGTCTGGCGGATCCGGCCACTCTGGTTCAGGATCACAGACTGGG
>JAUMHI010000001.1:148759-159637 GCA_032359435.1 Enteromius unitaeniatus | reverse complement strand
TCCACCACCACTGGCCACTACGAGTACCTCGTCATGCCCTTTGGACTGTCCAATAGCCCCTCTGTCTTTCAGGCCCTCGTCAACGACATCTTCCGGGACATGCTCCATCGTTGTGTGATTGTCTACATCGATGACATCCTGGTGTACTCAGAGACTTGTCAATCACATGTCCATCATGTTCGGGCCGTTCTCCAGAGGCTCGTGGAGAACCAATTGTACACCAAACTCAGCAAATGCGAGTTCCACCAGACCAGGGTCTCCTTTCTGGGCTACGTCATTAGCGCAGACGGGGTAGCCATGGACGAGGCCAAGGTGAGAGCAGGGGGAGGCGGGGGGGCGGGGGCCCTCTCCAACAAGCAGCAGCGGGAACCTTCACCTGAGTATTAATGTTCCCACCCGGGCCCTTTTGGCCCATGTACGCCGGCGTTTTCACGCCGTTTCGGCCTTCCCTCGGGCATTTAAGCTTGCCCATGACTCTAGGCGGACGCAAAGTTTCGATTTGCCCTGGCCATCGTCTCTGAGCGTTTTCCTTTGAACTGTTTTGGATTACCCGTGTTTGATTTTCTGCCTGTATTCTGATTTCCGATTTTCGCTGCCTGCCCTGACTATCTGCCTGTTATTTGACTTCGAACTGTCTTTGCCTGTATTACTCCTGTACCCCGGTATTCTGACTTCCTGCCTGTCTGACCACGAACATTAAATCGTTGCTTATGGATCCGAACGGGTCCCGCGAATCCTTACAATATATGTTATATTGCAAATCTCATTTATATTGTGGTATATAAACTTTATAATCACACAGCTGTATATAAACTTAGATACTTGCAATGTTATTGCCGTACATGCATGATACTCACTTTTTTACTGTATAGAGCAAATCTGAACTGATTTGATGTTTATATAATTTCAAATTGCATAGTATATATTATCACCCAGCTTTAATCTGCTAAATGCAACTTTAAGACCTGATTATAATATAGATATTAATGTTATGATTTTCTTTTGGAACAATGTGTTCTGTGAAAAGAGCTTTACAAATAAAATTCAATCGACTTGACTATTTGAAACTGACAGTGATTCAGATAAAACCACTTGAACAATCAGTGTCAATTCCAGCAATCCTGTTGTACTGAATTTCTGGTGATTGATTTAGGGTGCGTGTCATGTCATAATTACTGTAAATATTTGAGGACAACCATTTTGTGTTTTCCCGCATGACGCTGCAGCAGTTGGAGCTCAAAGAGACAAATAAATTTACTTAAAAGTTCTAGGAGTACATGCTTTTTTACAAGAGAAATCTCATAATTATGGTAATTATGGCATTGCACCAAAATGTAACTAGCAGCACAGATACATTTATCTCCCTCTTTGTTTTACATTCTCTGGACTTCAAACTAGACTTTGTACAAGGCTGGCTCTAAATGTGATAACAGGGAAACGTTATCCTCCGCGGTGGCAGTGAATGATTAAGCAGTTTGCGTAAGCTACTCTCTCTGTTTCTCTCTCAATTCTTCTGCCCTTGCCATTTAGTTCTTACATTTAACCTTTTCAAAAACAGTTTTTCTTAGAATTTTTAGACACTAATATGATCATATTTTCCCCCTCTGTTCTCTTCCTGTGTCCACTGTACTCTGCCAGCCACCCCTCCTCTCTCTATCTCTCAGTATCAGTTGGTGATTAAGTATTGATATCAGTCTCAAGTGTCTCATATGATACCAGCCAAGCGACAGTACACACACACACACACACACACACTACACTAAAATTACAAGTAATTTTAATTGTGATCAAATTATAAAAGCTCTGAGTTAGCTTTTGCTGCAAGCATGAGAGTACAGGTATTATTGCTTAAATTTACATACTTGCTGTTATTTGTAAATGTGATCAAATAATTCTGTGTATGAAGTAAGTTGCCTTCAAGTTCACACAGGTGCTCTTCTAGTCACTACAGGTGTAGTTCATCACATTTAATATTAGACATGTTACACAACTGAGCTTAATACTTTAAATTAATAAAAGGAAAAAAGAAAGTTATTACTATATATATTCATAAAATTACATTTCAAATAAATGCTGTACTTTTAAACTTTATTTATTAAATAATCCTAAGGAATGTACAGAGGTTTTTCAAATACTATGAAGTAACAACTTCAAGAAATGTTTCCTGAGCATCAAATAAGCATATTAGCATGGATTCTCAAAGATCATGTGACTTTGAGGACTAAATTAATCGCTGCTGAAAATTCAGTTTTTGCAAAAAGTACATTAAAATATATTAATATTTCACAGTATTGCAGTTTTTATTTCCATTAAATAAATGCAGCCTTAGTGAGTTTAAGAGACTTTATTTAAAATATTGGCAATGTCTATTTTACAGTAAAAATGCGGTAGCAGCATTTTGGAGCTTTTTTTTTTTTAACTTATCATTAACCAATGAAGAGGTTTTAACTGTTTTTAAAGGCTTAAAGATAATATAATAGTCATTTTTAGACAGAAAATGGCTTCATACATGTGTGCTCCTTACAGATAATAGCACAAATGCAATAATAAGTGGTAAAAAAATTCAAATGAATATTATAATAGACTAATGTAATGCACAGATGTTTAGGGTTAAAGAAGGAGGGTCCTTAAACTCCCAAAAACACTCAATATAGCAGTGAAGAAGGAAAAGGAAGGCCAAATATTCAAATTGAACAATGACACTACTTATACTAACAAACAGGATATGGAAAACAGGTGAGCATAATGAAACATGGATGAATTTAAATTTGCATAATGTCAATACTACAGTATGCCAGAAAATTGATTTCCCAGATTTGAAAACTCATGTCTCATTTTACTAAATTTTACATAACTAAAATTATTATATAAATCATATTGTATCACCGAGCAAGGTGTAAAAAAAAAATGTACTGAAAATAACAGCTTTAGGTAACCTAAACGAAACATCAAGAAATCCCATTGTCTTAGTTGATACCTCACTTATACACACAGATTATTATCTAGTAATACAAGTTTTATAAAACTAACAATATGAAAAATAATTTCAACCTATTTAACTATATTGAAGACAAATAGCTATAAAACTTTTAAAGCTATAAAAGAATTTATATTGAAAGAAAGTGAAACAAGGTGGTAAACAAGGAATTTATTTAGTGCAGCGGAAATGTGTTTATAACCTTGGCCAGATCTGTGCCTTGCCACAATTCTGTCTCTGAGCTCTTCAGGCAGTTCATTTGACCTCGTGATTCTCAGGACCATGTAGGACCATGTAATATTTACATTTTTCTTTTTTAATAAATCTGCCAAATTGTCAACAATTCTGTGTTTTTCTGTCAATATGGAGTGCTGTGTGTACATTAATGAGGGAAAATTAACTTAAATGATTTTAGCAAATGGCTGCAATATAACAAAGAGTGAAAAATTTAAGGGTTTCTGAATACTTTCCTGATGTATAAAGGCAATATCATACTTGTAGCAATGCAATATTGCTGTATATCGGCACACTGTGCTGAATCACAGCTCTGGCAATATACAGCCAGATTGCACTGCTACAAGTATGACACTGCTCATATAGTTATATATATATATATATAACTATATGAGCAGTATATATATATATATATATATAGACGTACAGTATATGCATATGAGAGAGAGAGAGAATGAGTATGTTTGTATAAGTTCTCCTTTAGGCTACTCATATCCTAAACATCCTAAATACAGATGGCTACCCAGCAGTAATGGAACTGCAAGTCTGTCTTTTTGTCTCTGATTCTGATTTTGAATGAATGAGGCATTTATATAGTGCTTTATTGTGTATTGCTGTACACCCAAAGCGCTTTACAATCATGTGAGGGAGTCTCTACACAACCATCACCACCAGTGTGTGAATGCTGGTTTTAGTTTACTTTTCTCTTAATTTTTATTTTATTTTTGGGTATTGTTTAAAGGGGGATGTTTGTTTAACATGTTTGAGGATAAAGGTGTTTGAACAGATCCAGAAGAAAAACAGTTACAAGTAGACTTAATGGTTACAACCAGTGATTATTGTTGGATGGACAAATAGAGATTTCAACACTTTGCCTTCTAGGTGTTGGTGAGACAATCCCAGGAAACCTTGAGCAACTTTTGATGCAACAATAAAAGTACTGTTCCTAGTAGTTATATTGCAACTAAGGAAATGTTATTGCCTATAATAACATTTGGTGAAACTTGTGAAGTCTTGTAAAGTCATAATGCAATGGTGAGCACAGGAAATGTTTATACGTCACACTTAAACCACTAACCTAAAGAACAAGCAAATAACATTACTGTACGTTATAATTATCTACTACAGTATATGTACCTTGCTAATCTAACTTAAAAACAGTAAAAACAGTGCATATACTGTAAGTAGGACACAAGGGTTTGGAGCAATCAGTGAGGAGTAATTGCATGCAAGGCAATTTAGATAAAAGACATGGTTAGGTTTTTGCTGGTTAGCATTAACCAGTTAGCCCTTGACGGACAGATGGCATTCTAGGACTAACTTAATCATACAAAATTTGCTATGTGTGATAAAATTGTGTCATTTCACTGAGATGAATGAAAATGCTAATCGACTTTGATATTATAGACGTCTACAAACCTAGCAAATACCACACCCACTATTAATTACAAGGACAAAACACCGGAAATTCCAGTTTGCATTTAGTTTAACAGGTCAGAGAACCTAATTTTGAGTTAAAGACTTAATTATTAAGGTGTATTAATAAGTAGTGACAGGGAATTTTTGTACCATGTGAATCAATGAGTAGCTATTTTAGTTTAATTACATGTTATACGTTGAGGTTGTTTTCTGATATTTTGGTTTGTATAAGTGTCTTTTCTTTATCAAGACATTTTGTCTATCCACATGAAAATGTAATTCAGCATGCATTCAGCATCAATATATTTTATTAATATCTTATTACTTTTATCATTAAAAACAACTTCATATTATGAATACTTGCCTCGAGATAACGAATAAAAATATCTGCCAACTACAGCTCACTGCAATGTCTACAGAGGCATTAAACCCATAATTAGGAGCTGCACTGCTGGGCTCAACTGTCACCACAGCTGAGTCCTTCAGTTTTCCAGGAATCATTACTTCTCAGAAGCTTAGATGGAAAGGTGACGTTGTCTTTTTAACTAAATAGGCGTAACAAAGAATGTTCTTCCTGGGACATCTCAAGAAATTCATCATCGAATGTTCAGCGTATATATAGGTCAGTCACAGCATCTGACTCCAGCACACTGTATGATCAGCTAAGGAAATCATTGGCTACAATCCGCCCATTTAAACCACAATTCAGAAAGTTGGCAGTCAAGATCATCAGTAACCTTTCTTATAATCAAACTCTTCAACTGGTCCTCACTTCAATTACCTGAGGCGCTGTGTTATAATTTCAGTCACTTTTTGGACCCTTGTAAGCGTGTCTAAAGGTTTGGGGTTCTAAACTGTATAACACCCACAGAAGCACTGCACAGAAATGTGAGCTGCACCAACTGAAGAGAATCATCAATGATTCAAACACAATCCCCATGTTCTATTTTCTCTCTCTCTCTCACTAACACACACATGCATAACGCAAACACAAAGACTTCATTGTCCTGTGCCCATCTTCATCTAAGAACCTTTAAGTCTTGGTGTAAAGTTAGGCTATTGTTTATTTCAAAAGTTCTCAATTTTGTGCTTTGAAAACCTATTTCAGAGATCCAATTTGTTGGGTTACTTCAGTTACTGTAGTTATTAGCTAGTGATAATTAACTTCTAGTAGGCTAAGTAGCTATTGTGAACGGCATAATTACTATTAGAACAGAACAAACAATCTTCGAAATGATTTGGTTTTCGAACTATAGACAACTATTACGCACTCAAAGAGGCTTTTGTTTGTGAGTTTTGTTTAATTGACGTTAAAAGTGGAACGACGTTAGTATCTCAAGAAGTTGTGCCACCGATGTCCGTGAGTCTTTATCGTCATATTTATAGCACAGCTCTGCCTAAATAGAAGCGCCGTGATGACGCACCTCAAATGCAAATATACCTGTGTCGAAAGAGCAAACAGCGCACCTGACGCTTCCCAGGGGATTTGAGGGAAGGCCGAAGTCTGTCTTTTGTTCTGGCGTTTACACTGCGATGGCTGGACCACTCCCTGTAGTGAATTGAGGTTTCGCATATCCCGCCCTCGCTGGAGTTCTGATACTCAACGCCCCATCTCTTAGCCATTGGGAAAACCACCTCGCCTGTTGTGGCAAACGGGCAGTTTTAACCGGCCAACACCATTTGTGGATTTATGTAAAAGTGTCAGAAGCTCAGGAGACCGTGGGGAAGTGAATTTCACAGACTTTCGGCCACCGATCTACCGGGTTCACCTGTACAGGTAAGCGACGAAGGGCGGCGTTTCGGTTTAGAAACAGGTGTTACGCGCAACATTCGGTGCGGATCGATAGACTTATCTATTTACAGAAAGCCTAGGTGTGGGCTTTGGGTGTTCTTTTATTTTGCGGAGATGCCTGACTTTTAAAATTCACGCACCGCTGCGTGTGACATGTTTGGAAGTCTCTTGTGTCCATTTGAAAGTGAGTTCGCTTTAATGATATGGTTTTTATGCAATACTGTACGATGATGTGGTCCAGTACCTGTCACATGATGTTTTAAATGGTTTCCTGAGGAGTGAGGAACAAGTGAGCGTTTGGGATGTGATCTAAAGATTTACCTGCTCACTTTTACCGGCCCCATTCATCAATATTTAACCGGCGAGAGATAGTTTAGCAGGGGGCACCTTGCAGTAGGCTAGGACTGACATTCAATTCCTGTTCAACGTCCGTCTAAAATAAACTAAAATAAAGATATAATGTCAGTTCGGACTGAAAAATCTCTACTTAGTCTCCATTATCTGTTATCGTAGTTTTTCTTTAAAGAATAACATTTTTTGGATGAGGGGTTAAAGATTGATGGTTTGACTGACTATTTTTACTTAATGGGGAATTATTTATTTATTTATTTTTAACTCTAAATTGAAATATGTGTCAAGTCCTTGTATGGTATAGGCTGCTGTATAATTATACAATTTATAGATCTACAAAAATGGCCTTAAAGATGTCTTGTCATATAACCAGTACAAATTGCTAAAACAAATGTACCCTGGTCCCTGGATACACAAAAGTGTATACAATGTATTATTTTCAAAATCGAAGTAGGATATATAACCTATTTTTAGACTTAAAATAGGATTTTCTTATTGTTGCTCCATTGACTTAAACAAAAGGTGTCATTTCATTAAAATGCATAAAAAAACCTTTAATGACCTTGTTGGGAGTTTAAGGGGTCTCTCTGTTTTATGGATTTCTTGTCACATGACAACAAAATGCTTACCTGAATTCATGGTTATGCTACACTGATTATTCAAACAAAACTTGAAAAAAAAAAAAATATATATATATAAATATACTAAATACTACTATATTTAAAATAAGATTATGGCAACATTTAATTTAATGGATCCAGGCCAAAAAAAAAACCCTAGGTGAATGCAAATATATTATTGCTAACATTAATTTACAGTTTTTCCTTAAAATCAATATCATATGTAAATATGTACATCCTCTAATCACCACTTAAGTATGGGATGAGTATCCTGTTTATTGTGATGCAAATCAAATCAAATAAAAAGAACAAATAAGAATAAAAAAGTATATTAACAAATCCCACCAGCTATCTTACAGCTCTCATAATTTTTTTTAGCAATTTTGTCAAGCATTATGGATTTAGAGGGTGTTTAGTAAATGAATGTGTGCAGCGGGGGAAGGGAAGATCCTGTTAGGCCAGTTTAAAGTCTGTTCCTCAATGAGCACCTGTTGTTTGGACTCCACCTTAAAGTCTGCTGTCATGATACCTGTGTGTATTTATTGTGAAGTACTACTGAATAGAACTTGGATTAATCAAAAAAGGTGTGACTGCAAAAGTCTAATGGCTGGGTTTATGATTTTGTATATAATTGTGTTTTTTTTTTTTTTGGATTATTACTTAACTATGTGTGAGATATTATTGTCATACACACCAATTCTATCTGTTTTCCATGACATTAGGATTAGCACTGTTTAAGATATAATCAGTTGTTTTGTCCTCTTGTGAATAGAGGACATCTTTTTTTTGAAAAGGATGTGGCCTAGTGGGTTTTGCATTTCTTTGCATATTGAAAAGTCCATTCGAACTCGCCGACCACACGCAAAGCATCCATTAGCCAATCGTTTATTCGAACTAACGTCATTCTTTCCAAGGATGTAGTGTCTTCAGTGGGGGTCTTAGGTGGGGGTTTGTTCATTAAGCTCTGAACTAAGCACAGTCTTTTTTACAGTAAAAGGTTCTAGAATAAGTTTGCTACTGGTTGTCTGTAGTATATCATTTGAGCTGTCATAGTGAAATATTAGAGATTAAGAACAATTCATTTGTTGCCTAATTTAGCAGAAAAAGGCTTGTAACAGTTAGTTCACCACTGTTGATTTTATGAATCATGTACCTTTTATTCAGTTTTAACGTATCAAAAATAAAATAAAAGGCACAAAAAATAGGGAAATCCCTCATTTTGGTTAGAGAAACCCAGATACCTCTCGCACACATTCACCCTGATCACACAATGTGAGTTGTTTGGGTTTGTTCAGAGATTTTGTGGGTGTGCGTTATCTCTTATCAGTTATCACAATCATAATCACGTGACCATAGCGCACGTGTGTTAATGTGACAAAGTCTTGAAGGCATGTTAAATGCCATGCTGATAACATAAATTTATGCCTTCCTGTGCAGATAACCTCTCCCTTACTCCTAGAAAGTTTCTGTTTAGTCTATATAGTCTGATACATGCACTTTTAAATGCACAATTCAGCATTTCTGTTAAAAATGTTACTGTAAGATGAAAATAGTGCTAAATCACAAAAGCCCTTAAAAAAACTTATGTTTTCATTAAATTATTCATATTAGTTTAAACTTTTGGCTACGACAACCAAACATGGGTGTTTTGTTCACATTAATGAAAAATTGAATGACATTTTAACAAAGACTAGTCAAATTAGACTAATAAACTGAATGTATTTATTTGTCTCGATATAGTAACTTTTTTATTTCTATTATTAGATTTTTTGTACCATTTAGATCACACAAACTATAATAACACATTTTTTTTTGTGTTTGCATTTTACAAACAAGTATACTATCTTTTTATTGTGGTAGTTTTAACGATCATGTAATTATTATTGTCAAAAAGCAAATTTCGTATCATCATAAAAAAGAACAATGGCTGATTTTGGAGCACGTGTTATAGAATACATTTATAGCAGTCTGGAAAATAATTGGTAGCTTAATCAAGAGAATACATTTTTATCAGGTGTTTTTTGTGTGGCAGCCTAAACAACAATGTGATCACATTATCAACGTTATCGTTCATCTCAGCGTTTTCCATGTGTTTAATAGCGAATGATTCTCCTTTCTGATGGGCAGGAAACCTGAACCACCCATTAGTAACACAAGCTATGACGTTGCTAAGGTGCAGCTTGACTCTGGCAGGGTTGCCATGGCAACCGTCAACAGTCTGGTATAAAAAAGTTGTAATAGTGATAGCCCACCTGAAACTGAGAGAGCCAAATGGTGGAAGGGTCACTTTAGAAACAACAGCCGTCATTTAAAAGCAAGGGAATCGGGAAATTTACCTCAACAGCTGGCTACTATGGCCTGAGAAACATACCTTCTTAGGTCTTCTTGTTCTCCTCGCTGAAGCTTCACTCTGTCTGAATACCACTAAACACCTGTTTATTTACAGGTAGGGGTTTCATAGATTTCTTTAATCACACTTGACATTTAAGGACAGTGATTGTAATTTGGGGTGTAAATCCTAAATAAAGCAGCATAGCACAGCTTCCATATTTTCTGACAGGGACATTGCTTTTTGTTTCTAGGGAGGGGTTTTACAAACAGCATTCTTGTTTTTAGTAACCTGATGATGAGAAATGTGGCTTGCCTCATTTGAATGAATGGCCAAATGAAGTTACAATTATTTGTCAATTTATAAATGCAGACCACTCAGGGTTCTGTCTCCCTTAGAAACAATGTAGAGAAAAAAAGAGCCCTCTTTCCCTGTGCTTTTTGTTCTTTATGTTCTTCTTTGCCAGTCTCCCCTCATACAATGACATACAGCTGTTTATTGTATCCCCAGGCAAGGCCTGTTGTGGGCTGTGTTTTTTAATTAAGGTGTGAGACTATAGAGATGCTTAAAGATGAAAGTCGAGAACACCAAGGCCTTAGGGATTGTTTAAAACATGCTATTAATGTCTAGGACTATTGAGGCATGCAGATGTTTTTAAATATAGTGCTTTATTGTATTTTTAAGGCACCAACAGCTATACCTATATTTAATTGACATATAGTTAGAACAGTCTTTTTGATTTACAATCATGAAATGATAAAAAAGAGATTTCATGATTTAAATGTCAGTAGCTAAAAACTTGGTTGGTATCTAAAAAAGATTTGGTAAGTTTGAGTCACTTCCATGAATCGGTCCAGACAGTCTCTCACGATTTTGTGTCATCATTCAGAAATTTACATGTTCCAGTATGAACTTTTTTGTATATTATTAAAAGGGTCAGTACATAAAAAAAAAAAAAAAAAATATATATATATATATAGATTCATTACACACAACTGAAGTAGTTTCAAGCCTTTTCTTGTTTATGGAGATGAAGATTTCATTTTTCAGCACGACCTGGCACCTGCTTACAGTGCCAAAACCACTGGTAAATGGTTTACTGACCATGGTATTACTGTGCTCAACTGGCCTGCCAACTCTCCTGACCTGAACCCCA
>JAUMHI010000001.1:119135-132209 GCA_032359435.1 Enteromius unitaeniatus | reverse complement strand
ATTTTAGATCTTTAAGTCCATCTCATGAAAAATCAGAGCAGAAACAAAGGTGTTGCGTTTATATTTTTGTTGAGTGTGTGTATATATATATATATATATATCCTAAAATGGCGTTGGCAACAAAAAATGTGTAATAAATCAATAATAATTGAAACTGACAAAACAATAAAATATTAAAAAATGTCTATATCCCTAAGAACATAATTTGCTGCCTATGAGATCGTAATGTGTACAGCTTCTTCCACATGGGTTGAGTGCAGACCAAAACAGCTTGAAAAACCCTGTGGTAGACAGACAGATAGAAGACATAAATCAAAGTTTGTGAAGTCTATCTGTCTCCTTTGCCCTTAAATAATTCATGTCTATTCATCTATCAAAGTTGAGAGACCCAATGAATTATTCATAAATGACAAATGAGCCTAAGCTCTCCAGTTCACATGACGACAGGTCCACACATGTATGTGTCCGTTTGTGTTTTAATGGTAAAATAATACTTTTTGTCAGACTTATAACTGTCACTGTTGTGTCATGTGATCAACGAGACCCTGCGATCACCTCTCTCTGAGCACACTCAGTAATGATCTCAGATGAACGCACTCAGATAGGCATGCGTGTGAGCGTGATAGACACAAACCACATGGGTGTGTTCGTGACAAAGACTAAAACTCTCCGGAGAAATCATCTTTTAAAACACCCACAGACACACATTTACTACTGGACAACTCACTAAGCATATGCCGTATTTTAACCGTGAAATACTGACCTTTGACCTTTGGCCCGCTGGGGTCAAATACCAAAGGACTTTACAAAGGTTGTTTTGTGGTTAGGTAATAAACAAAAGAGCAGCATATGGCCATCAGAACACATACTATCCCAGTTGTGATGGCAATGACAATGTGGCTTCAAAAACTGAATATGACACTAGTGATGTATTTTAAATGTCTTGTTGCACATCCCTTCCTACTCACAGAGGACAGATATAATGAATGCTGTATATTTCAGCAGTGCATAGACTGTCCAGTTCCTATTTATGAGTGCATCTATCTCCTTTTTCTTTTTGAATCAGCAATTAGAAATAGTAAAGTATATATTATACTTATAATATAATATTATATACTTATAATATAAGTATATAATATTTCAAAATAAAAATCACATTGTGTTTCGGTCTTGTCTGTATTTAAAAGTACTGTATTGTTCATTTAAAGAAGCCTTTAAATAATTACATAACAAGAACAATTACAACAGAAATGTTTTAAAACTTGTGGTGTCGTTTTTATATTCTTACAAATCAAATTATTGTATCCCTTTATTAAGTAGGGCTGCAACACCCAATCGATAATTATCGATAATGAAATTCGTTGTCAACGAATGCCGTTATCGGTTAGTTAGGCTGCTCACGTTACTGAGGAGCGTGACCACAAGATGCACAAATACACACAGATACACAGCCACTCGCGCAATGGAGGTTACAGAAGCCTCTGCAGGAAAAAGCGTGCGCCCCAACTCCTCCAAGGTATGGGAGCTATTTACATTGAATGCCTTTAAGACGAGGGTAACCTGCACGCTATGCAAGACTGAGCTTTCATGGCATGGCAGTACCACAGTCATGCGCGAACACTTAAAAAGTTTAATTGCATATAAGACACTATGCAATTAAATTAGTTTATTTGATTATGTTTGAACTGATTGCTAACTTCGAGACAGTCGCGCTAGATCTGTTCATTGCTACTCGCTAACGCCGGTTTCACACTGAACGCGTCAGCAGGGCCTAAGCGTCGCGTAAGCACAGCAGGGTCAGCGCACGCCGACTGTGCTTTCAGGCAGCGTTTGTCGCGCGCAGCTGAACCACGGCTTGTACTGCAGTAGGCTATAGACAAGCATCTTAATTCTGTCATATTTTCCAGCGTTCTTCTCCGAACACTGTGTGCTTTGATTTATGTCATTGGCAGCATACTTTGGTATGCGACTGTCTATATTATAGTTTACACAATAAACTTAAGCAATGTTTTCAATATGTGTATATGAAAAAATAGCAGAGCCTGTCAGGAAAAAATATGTCTGACCTTCTCACATTTTGTATAAGAAATATTATATTTTGCCATGGCTTGCATGCAGATGTTAGATTGAATAGGTTAAGCTTTGAGATCCAAGACAAATTTCGGAAATAATTTCAACAATAAAGTATATTTGGATTGAATTTAAAAACACATCTTAAAGCTAACAAATGCCTCTAGTTTTATTCATTTAACGGGTCTTTGAAGTTTGGGCAAAAACTCCTGTAAATGATGTGTTTTTGTGCATTTATTTTTGCATATGGTGA
The DNA here is from genome assembly GCA_032359435.1 of Enteromius unitaeniatus. Lineage (NCBI taxonomy): Eukaryota > Metazoa > Chordata > Actinopteri > Cypriniformes > Cyprinidae > Enteromius > Enteromius unitaeniatus. The sequence goes on along the minus strand of JAUMHI010000001.1, from coordinate 129,886 downwards.
GTGTGAAACACGAAATACATCAATTACATGATTTTATGGTAAAATGTGTTACTTTGTTACTTCACTGGTTTTCAGCGAATGCAAATAATAGTATGTTTGTGACTATTAGCTTTTTGCATTTCTACAAGTCCACTACAAAGTTAACTAGTAAATCTGTTTTCAAACATAATTTACTGTGTTTTTCCACAGTATATAATTTTATTATACAAAATTACATTATTTTAGCTGTTTATATCTTAACAACTGAATATACCAGTGTATACCAGGCTCTTTCTTTGGCAAAACTCAGAACTGGAAGGTCAAGTCCAAAGCATTGCATTATGAGACATTCTCCCCATGTGCTCTGTGGTACTGTATACTGGTACACTGCAAATATTTTGAAAATGTAATAAGTCATCAAGATATTGCACAAAGTATACATAACTACAGAAATAGTACAATTGCTATGACAGGATTTATACATACTGCATGTACTGTATATGTGTGTATGTGTATTACCCCTGTCCCAGCTGTCGACACACCACAGCGGCATCTCGGTCATCCCAGCCGTTACTGCAGATGGTCCCCCACACACCGTTCAAATACACTTCTACCGTACCATCCAGCTTGGATCTGCCTCCCTGCAGTCGCAAGGAACCTGCAAACGCACACAAAGTTAGCGAATTAAACTTAAGAGGGTTGTTGACCTTCCCTGCTCAGGCACGTGATAAGATATAATGTTCTGCAAACACTTGGTTCTGCTGGTCTCCTTAATTTTGATAAATGTGCACATTACAAATATTCCCACAGTTACGCAGCAAGTAAACATAAATCTCTGACTCTGGCTTTATGTGATGACAGAGGAATGCTTTAACCTCCATATGAGTTTTCGTCAGTTCTATAATAGATGTGTGTGTTTGTGTATGTGATACTGCATATTACTGCCAGATATAATATATATAATGGAAACAATGTAAGCTATTGAGTACATACAGTACAATCTGGTCTATTATAAAGCCAATGAGCAGAGATGAGAAAAGTCATTTCTTTTCTATTAAAATACATCTTTTCAGTCTAACTGGATATAATATTCACAGATTTACAGTATATTAATTTACAGTTGTGGCTAGAAGAGCTATTTCAGTTCTCAAATAGACTCAAATTACAATAAACTAATTGTAAAATAATTTTAATGTAACATATAACCTAGTAAGTTGTATTAGCCTAAGAGTTACTCAAAATGCTATATAAAAACAGACACATAAAATAGAATAATGTAAAGTTGCGTTAAAAGATTTTGAGATTGTTTACTAAATTTGGCCACAACAGTATTAATATATATCCACTTGCTACTGGAACAGATGTCTGTGTGTGAAAGTACTTTTCATCCATTAAGTGTTTACACTATGTGCAGCCCAGCTGCTGCATTCAGAGCAGTTATAAATCACACACAGTACACACATGATGGCAGCATATGTTCTTCAAACATTTCAGCGCTTCAAAACATTCACAGAATGTTTAGAAATTGATGGGCGGCTGATGTGCTGGAAATATAAACTAATAAAATACTAAAATGTTTACCTAAACTCATCCGGTTCCCGTTTGATACACATTCAGACACTCATCAAATGTCAACATGCAAAGAACTTTTTAACTAATATAATAGGAAAGGTTGTAAACAAATGTCAAAAATTATAAATACAGAAAGATTATGGAGAAATACAGCCTACAGTTTAAGCCATCTTCTCCAAGTTTTCTTTTCATGGCCGATATTAGACCTCATTTATTGTCATCATCAGACTATTTGTGTCTGTATATAAATTTTCCAAGGAAAATAGTTGAAAAAATAATATTAAAGCAGAGAGGATGCACATTCCTATCCTTAATATGAACCTTAGTAACCACAGATTTTGCTTAGTAGGTACCACAATATACAGTTCATTGTTTGCAGGGGAGACAGAGAAAAACACATTTGAAAATTATTTATGCCACAATGGGGCATGTTGTCTCAAAGGTCCGAAAGGTTTTTTTCTTGGGGAAAAAAGGGTTTACACTATAGTTTTTTTGTTGCCTAGATTTCTATACCAATATTGAGTTTTAAAAACAAACTTAACTTACCTTATTCATTAAGGTATGGCATATGTCTCCCGTCAAATACATACATCTCAAAATAAATGATTCTTTGACGTTGTCACAAAGGTTATAATTTCAAATACTGAGTGATTGCCAAATGACATCTTACTGGTTTCCTCATCAGAACATTCAACTGTTAAGTTGCGCCCGAAATTATGTCAAATTACAAAAACTGCTGTTAGATATTGGATTAACGTGCATGATAAAAGACCTCTTGGGCCGGATGAGAGTGGCCGCTTTGTTCTTACTATAGGTAGGGTAACTTATCGCATACCTTTCCCACGCGTGGATGAACATGTCTTGGCTTGCTTGTTTTTGACCTGCCTGTTGTTTAATTCTGAATCATAAGTTTAGCAGAATATTTCAGAATAAACATTACACTGATCTTAAACGTCTTGAACAACTAAGGCGCGTGGAGGTAACTCTTTTGTATAAGAAAATGAAACCTGTTTGACGCGCAGTCTTCCCTCGCGTAAGTTATTTGGATACTTTTATCTGACGCGTACCTTGCTTGCAGTCGCAGTACCCCCAGTCTATGCGTCCTCGGCTGTTTGGGAAGAAACACCAGGGTCGAATTCTTCCGTCCGGGTTCCGGCAGAAACTGTGCTCCCCAAGCCCTTTTCCCGGATACCGCTCTGTCACACCCGGCACATCGCTCCAGCTCATGCATTTCACGCCTGATTCAGTGGAGTCTATGGATCCCTCGTAAAAGCCCGCTTTGCCTTTACTCTGAATGCAGTCGGTGAACGGAGACCCGTCACTGCACGAGATGAGCAGCGAACAGACGGCGAAGAGAAATCGACATCTCACATCCATCACGATCAACCTGTCTGTCACTGTCACCAAAACCTAAATAACAGATCCTCTCCAGGTCCTTTATGTGGAGACATGGTCCTTGAGTTGTCTCATATCTTGTCTTTGGCTGCTGTCGGAGCAGACGCGGATCAATAAAAGAAAAAGCGAGGAAGCCCGGGGTTTAATGACTCATGCATATTGATGACTGGGTCACCAGAGATTTTAAGTTTTTCAAAAGGTCAACAGTTAGTAGTATATGATGTCTTAAGGGTGCAAGAATAACCAAAATATAGTATTTTGCAAATAAAAATACTTCCACTAAAATAGTCGCTAACGTTACACCACAAGAGCTTCTGTGGGATGCTCCATGATCACCTCTCACAAAAACCTGCACTTGTGTGTTGGCATTATTTCTGTAAGAGTCTGCTCATTGTTTTTAGTCTCTCCGGGGCTCTGGTGTGAAATCTTCTGTTCACGGATTCAAGGATAATCGCGTTGGCCAACAGTCGAAACAAGGTTCATGTCTGCCCTCTTGTGTCGGTAAAATACAACCAAGAGTCACCGCTGCAAGTCTTTCTGTAGAGTCTAGGCTTGATAAAAATACACACCTCTTACTGTGAGGTTACTTCTAAATTCTGGTTTGATATTCATAACGTCAGTACATTTTATTTTAAACTTATTGTTGGGTAAATATTTATACATGCAAATTGGGGAAAAGCAAGCTGTTCTCTTTCTTTGTGAGTTTGTGAAAAAGGTTAGGACATTTCACGATTTAAGGCTATATTGTACTGTATTTGCAATAGTCTATAAATGCAGCCTTGGTGATCATAAACCCTTTTTAATTTTCAGTCCCAGAACAATACAAACGCCCCAAGAAATCGCAGTTGAAACAGCCGTGTGATGAAAGCCTCAGCACAAAAACCTTTTTTTAGCATAATAATGATATTATGAACAACAAAATTGTATAACTCTTTATTTACATTATGTTTCATAAACTTAGTTAGAAAGTATTGGCACCCGTGTACGTCATCGCACGCGTCTAGCGGCGCGATGATGTCAAATCCGTGCGACGCACCTCACGTTGAGGTTTTCGATGAATTATTGGCGCACTGCTGTTTTCACCGAGTATTTGTGTAAGGAACTATTTCCCTGTAAAATATAATCGACATGAACAGCCGGTTGCAAGAAATACGTGAAAGACAGAAGCTCAGGCGGCAGCTTCTTGCACAACAGGTGAAGAACTTTTCAGCTTTCTGCACAAAGCCAGTGTTAGCAAGCATTGCCAAAATAATACTGCTATCCAGCTTTGAGCAAAGCGATTGCTTAGTTACTGTTTTGTTTTTGCAGCTCGGCGCAGAGAGTCCAGACAGCATCGGGGCTGTTCTCAATAGTAAAGATGAACAGAAAGAGATCGAAGAGACCAGAGAGACGTGCAGGTACAAAACATGTCTGTAAGAAAGAAAATACTATGCCCAAGTACAACATGAATGTAGAATTGAGACGTCTGTCCATCGAATGAGCAAAACTAATGATAGGGCAACATTTGCACTTAACAGATTAAATGTAATGCTATTACTTTCAATATTTAGTGACAATAATAATGCCTTATGTTTACCGCAGGGCATCATTTGACACATCAGTTCCTGGTGCTAAAAGGTGTCTCATTGATGGTGAAGACCCAGAGGAGGATGTAGAAGATAAGAAGGTGAGTGAGCACTGATCATCAGCTTGTAATTCTGATTTCTGTTTGGATTAGATCAGGTCAAGGCTGTAGATCACTGATCTTGGATCTAATGTATGGTGTTACAGGAAGATGTTGAACCCCTGCCGCAGGAGGAGAGCGGACCATATGAAGAGGTGTACAAAGACTCCAGCACTTTCCTAAAGGTAGAATCAAACACTAAAGTATATGTTCTACAATCTACATAACAATTACATGCAAAATCTCACATCTTAGGTCGGTGATCGTTTATTAATATAACAAAGATGAAGTTATTACAAGCTGTTTTCATACAAGCTGTACCATTTTTTTGTTTCACAGGGCACTCAGAGTTTAAATCCTCACAATGATTACTGCCAACACTTTGTGGACACAGGTCATAGACCTCAGAACTTTATCCGAGATGGAGGTAAATATTCCAGTCTCTATTACTTGACGCTTATCTGAGACTGTATTAACTCTGTGCTCTGTTGTGCTTTAGGTTTGGCTGACAGATTTGAGGAGTACCCTAAACAAAGAGAGCTCATTCGACTGAAAGATGAACTCATTGCTGGCACTAACACCCCACCCATGTAAAAAAAATCAGACAATGAGAAGTAGAACAGATATTTGCAGTTGCTTAAGGCTTACCTAATGGCATATTTCATTTTTGCTAGGGATGAAATTCAATATGGTCACTTATGTATTTATAAATGTATACATTTTTGTTGGTCTGTGTCAGGTATCTGCAGGCAGATCCAGACTCATTTGATCTGAGAGATCTGAAGTGTAAGTTTGATGTGATTCTGATAGAGCCTCCATTGGAGGAGTATTACAGAGAGTCGGGCATCATTGCCAACGAGCGCTTTTGGACCTGGGACGATGTGAGTTATTACAAATGTCTCTGCAAACGTGCATTGGAAAACAATTGAAGTTGATTTTTTTTTAGCATTTGTGTCTGTTTCTGATATAGATCATGAAGTTGAACATAGAGGAAATCTCATCTATTCGCTCTTTTGTATTCCTGTGGTGTGGTTCAGGAGAAGGCCTTGATCTCGGAAGAATGGTACAAATCTCACAATGTGGCTTATTACTGTGTGTTGTGTATATCACCTGCCCTAATCATAATCTTAGAGGGTAGTTCATCTAAAAAAATGTCTTATTTTACTTAGCTATAGGCCATTCCAGGTATAGGAGATGTTATTCTTCACTAGAACAGGAAAGAAGATTTAACCTTAAATAATGATTTTTTCGTCAAAAAAAAGTATATCAGACAACACGAAATGAATACCTGTGGCTCTTGGCATTATATTTAGGTCTTACAAAGTGAAATGATTGGACTATGCAGGAAACTGAACATTATTTACAACTTTATGTAATCCTCAAAATATATTAGATACATCTGTGATCTCAAGAAATTATTTATTATGAGTTCTCTTTTGATGTGAAGTAATTTTAAGCACATTTTTATTGATTTGAATGCAACATCGTAATATAAATGACATGCATGACTGCCTTACCCCTACCCATTAACAAAAATGTTGCATGCAGTTATTGTGTATGTGTCTTACAAACATCTTTCAATCTTCTCTCTCAGTGTCTGAGGAAGTGGGGCTTCAGGCGATGTGAAGACATTTGTTGGATCAAGACCAACAAAAACAATCCTGGCAAGACTAAAACGCTGGACCCTAAGGCAGTGTTCCAGAGAACCAAGGTAAGAGACACTGTCCTAACTAGTTTGGAGCAATGGGCAAGCCATAACAATATGTTGCTGCTAATTAATAACCATTTTTTCTCTGACATCTCTTTTTGTGTGTGCATTCAGGAGCACTGTTTAATGGGTATCAAAGGCACAGTTAGACGCAGCACAGATGGCGATTTCATTCATGCTAATGTGGATATAGACCTGATCATTACAGAGGAGCCAGAGATGGGCAATATTGAGAAGCCAGTGGAGATTTTCCACATCATTGAACATTTCTGCTTGGGCCGTCGACGGCTGCACCTGTTTGGCAGGGACAGCACTATCAGGCCAGGTTAGATATTGGCTTGTTTGCACGAAAGAAATAGTCTACCTTAAAAATTATCATTATTTACTTGCCCTTAGATGATTCTCATATGCTGTATTCTGCAGAATACAAAAGTAGAAGTTAGTATAAGTGACAAAACAGTATGAAAGCAAAGGCAATGTCATTATATTATATTAATAAATACACTGTTGTTAAAAATAGTATGTGCTCAGTAAGATAATGTTTACCAGGGTTGCATTTATTTGATTTACTATTTTAATATATATTTTAATATTTTCTATATTTTTTATTTTAACTAATTTTCTGTGTCTATTTAATTACTGTATTGGAAAAGCAGATTTTTTTGGCTGCTACTGCAGTTTTCAGTGTCACATATTCCTTCAAAATTTGTGCTGCTAATATTTTTGTAAATACTTTTTTTGTTTTTTTTATGAATAAAAAGTTAGTTGCTAAGTAAAATGAATGCTAAATAAAAGTTTTAATTTCTTTAAAAAATAAAAATGTAAACTTTTTGGATGGCATGTATGGTTACTTTGATCTAAAATGCGTTTTTTTTTTTTTTTAGGTTGGCTGACTGTGGGCCCCACGCTGACCAATAGCAACTTCAATGCTGAAGCTTATGCCTCCCACTTTGGTGAACCCAACTCTTACTTGTCTGGTTGTACTGAAGAAATCGAGAGACTCCGTCCCAAATCCCCACCCCCTAAATCTATGGCAGAGAGAGGTGGGGGTGCAGCGCGTGGAGGACGAGGTGGTCCCTCTGTGGGAAGAGGAGATCGGGGTCGGGAGAGAAATCGGCCAAACTTCCGTGGAGACCGAGGTGGATTCAGAGGCCGTGGAGGCCCACATCGTGGATTCCCTCCCCGGTGATAGTGCACAACACAACAACTTTGGGACTGAAAGCAGAAAATGCGATGTCTGATATTTTTGTAACTGTTGTTGCTCTTAGTAACAATTATACTGTTTTTTTTTTTTTTTTTTTTTTTACTTTTAAGAGCGAAAGTTTTTTTTAGTGTTATAAAGACCTAATTCTGAATGACTTGTCACAATGCAAGTCTTGTGCAAAATATTTGTACAAATTTTAATCAACCTCAATTAAACCCTGTTTTATAAATATTTATAAGGACTATTTTGACTTTGTGTGTGTGTGTTTTAACATTTTTATTTCTTTGAGGACCTCCTCCTGCCATGTGAACACTTCCTGTGTGTCCTGTGGAGGGCAGTAAGGTGAAGTTTGATGATTAGTGTCAAAAGAGCTTATTTATTCTGTCAGTATTCACATGCAGAATTACTTGTTTACTGTAAATAAAGCCAACCTAATTGACGTTTTCAGTTAAACAGGTAGTTTGTTTGTGGTGAAAAGTAACATTTGAAATATATTTCTTCTAACTTTAGACCACTTAGCATCCATTTATCTTAATCACAAGATGCTGGACGACAGACCATTTTCTGAAACCATTAAACACAAAACCTTATCTTCAAGCACTATTTACAAAACCTCTGACTCCTCTTGCATGAAACTTTGGCCTCAAAACAGTTTTACCTGTTCAAAATCGAGCACTGCTTTCAAATCATAAACCATGTGATCAAAATGATATACACTATCCAGCAGTCCGTAAACAATACACCAAAAAATAGAAAACATGCATTTGCATGTATCGTTACATCTCAGGACAAATTTAATATTTTTCCGCCATTGTCTTTTGATCAACGAAAACGTTTTATCAAAGTAGCTCAAAATTGGTTGTGTTCAATCAGTGACATGCGTTCTCTATTTGTATTTGATTGTTGCCACTTGTGTTTACCAGTATGGATGGCGTGCATTAGAGTGCAGAATGTGTTTTGAGAATAAGAATGTTGTTAGAGTTTTGCTGAAAATTCTAAATCTAGATCTGCAAATTCTGTAACTAGTTGCGTATTAGCATGCATATTACTAGAATATTAGCCAATTAGTAGTAATGAAGCTTATATTATTGCTTTATACATGACCTTATTCTACGTCCCTAATATTTACCCAATATTTAAGCTTAACAATTACCTTACTAACTATTAATAAGCAGCAAATTAGGATTTTATATAGGAAAAGGTTATAATTAATAGTGAATAAGTGCTCCCCATTCTAAAGAGTTACTCAGTTGTTCATTCACCAGTCATGCAATAACCAGTTATCTAAGATTTGGTGGTGTTTTCTGGTCTGATTTAGATGCAACATTACAAAAAGGGTGGGATTTTCCAATTTGCATTGATGGAACAGCATCATCTAGGGCAAAAGAAATGTGGGTCAGTTGCATGTTCTGATGTTATTAAGTCATGAATATCAAGTACACGTTTGCCATAACTGTTGGTATAGTGTGCATTAGAAAATTATTATTAGAAATCATTGGTTTAATAGTTTTGGGCTAGATATTTTTTTAAGTGATAAAGCTAAAAAATATGCTAATTAAACAGTTTTTCAACAGTCCACAATAAACTGGTGAATTGGTTGGTGATGTTTTCTGAACTGCCCCTGAGGCGTTGACATGTGGGTTAATGAGGGAAAAAAAGAAGCTGTGTATTTCTTCACATTACTAATTCAGCACACAGACACACACGGAAGTGTATACACACCCTCACACACATTATTAATTAGGCAGCCTCTCATATTTCCACCGTGTGTTCCGCTAATCTGGAGTTAAAGCAACAAAGGATGACTTTCAAAGAGATTGGCAGATCTCATCACTAATGAAAAGTCAATTGATAAAAGCATAGGCCAATCAGGTGATGTCTAGGTGGGGCTTCATTAGACTCAGCAGCTGATTGGCAGTCAAAGTTTAGAATAAAACCATAATCAGTTCTTTGAAGTTACTGGAAGCTTTTGACATAGAAGACCTGTTAAGTTTGTTTCGGTGCTAATGTGGGGTAACAGAGGGAGACTGGGCTCAGTTCGGGTTGGAGCCCAAAGCAATGCATCATTTAACATGATGAATGCAAACGTCAGGATAATTGTGTCTCATTGGAGCCGACGTGCGTCAGGCATGAGAGGGTTTCAAATGAGCAGAAATTAAGCGTTACTCTGGAGTCTGTTTACCCTTAAAGCCCGTAGCCTGTTCTTTAACTAAACTCTAGTGAATAACACCACCTCAGTTTTGTAAAGAAGGGGGTAAGAAATACAGCAACTGAAAATACTGTATGTGCTGGCTTTTTAACATCTCTTCCTTAACTCAAATCTGTTAGTGTGTGATTCACAGCTTTTTTTTAAATAATTATTCATTGTGTGTGTGAGAGAGAGAGAGTAGGGGAGTGATGATGAGCTGATAGCTGAGTGACTACATCTGTAGAGAGAAGATTCACACTCTGTTGACAAGAACAAATGTGTTTGTTGTCGTAGTGACACTAGATCTCAGAGAGACTGAGAGACAGAGACAGAGCGGGCTCCTAATGCCTACTTTCTGTTCTTATATTCATACCTGCTGCCGATCCAACTGCGCTTACATTAAGAGAGGTATGTATTAAGATTTGGTTTTGATTAATTAGATTTTGAATTTGTACGTTTAGATTTTAACTGGCAATAATTAGGAAATTATAGAATTTGAAAAAAAAAGATATTTAAGTTTAATATCGTCTAACTTTTTATTTTGATGAGTCCACTACATACAACCTACTGTGACAAACCTAGCAAGTACTGTATATGTCAACTTATTTTACTTACCCTAAACCTACCCTAATAGAGTTAGTAAACATGTAGTTGCAAATTAATGAGATTTAGCTAGTTGGCATGTAGTTACGAAGTTGCTTATAGTTAGTAGAATGTCTAAAGTGGACTGTCAAAATAAAGTGTGACCCAGTTATGTTTTAAAGATTCTTTGATGAAAGAAAAAAAGTCTTCACTGTCACTTCTGATTACTTTTCATCTTTGCTGAACAAAAGAATTTCTTAAAGTCACATGAACCCAAAACTTTTAGACAGTAATTTATGTACAGTGGATTCAAAAAAAGTCTACATCCAAACAGTTACAGGAAAGAGAGTAAAGACAGAAAGAATTATGGTGTAAAATAATGAACAAATATTTCAGGTTCTGCACTATTATGCACAAGTGTCACTTTCTGGCTCAACTGTATAATGGTATACTTTAGCAT
>JAUMHI010000001.1:108907-119035 GCA_032359435.1 Enteromius unitaeniatus | reverse complement strand
GTTTACAGTAGGAATTTTACAACAAATCTTCATGGAACATGATCTTTACTTAATTTCCTAATGATTTTTGGCATAAATAATAATCAATATGACCCATGCAGTGTATTTTTGGCTGTTGCTACAAATAAACCCCAGCGACAAAACCAAGACTAGTTTTGTGGTCCAGGGTCACATATAGCATTCTTTCTGAATAAAACTATTAATTTCTTTTAAAATAAATCTTACTAACCCCAAACAGTAAAACAGTGGTGCATACATTATATTTCAGTCTTCTTTTTGGAACAAGAAAGTAGTGGAGAGGGAAAAAAAGGTAACTACATTTTGACTTAAAGTTTTTATTGGACTTTCTTTGTTGAATACTGTAGTCACAATGGCATCATATTTTCCAATCACTGGTTTAGCTCCTTTCATTTTTCTACAAACTGTAAATGCTGGACATCAAGAGAGGGAATTCTGTGCAACTTAATCATTTTAAAGGGATCAAACTAACATTTCCGTGTTTTTCCGGCTCAGCGTGCATTCCAACGTGTCCACTGTAAGCTCAAAGCTCAGTATTAGTTCAGGTGTGTGTGTGTGTGTGTAATTTCTGATCACTACTGCTAATTAAATATGAGCTTACCAACAGCCAATTGCCTAAAAGGACACTTTAGGATGAGTCAATGACATCAGCGAGACTGCAAATGCAGCGAGGAACTTGTGAAAAGCCTGTTTTTTGATGTCAGCATGCAGGTTAGACTTAGTGATATGAATATACCTTCATGTATATTGAGGGAAGATGCCTGTCTCACTGTCTCATCCTTTAAGCCTCGTCACTCGTGAATCTGAGCACTTCGAGCAGTTAATAGTAACAGATGGGTAGAAGGATACACATTAACACATAGTGTCCCCTAGTGGCACTTCTGAGAACGCATTTTGAACGGTCATTGCAGTTGTAATGTTACAATGCAATTTTCTTTCCCGAAAGCTAAGATCACGAAGGATCCTAGAGCCGTATTCAGAGGAAACCCTTCATGGTGACTTGCTGAGTGCCGATGATAAACATTTTAAACCAGACGCAAAATCTTTGGCGTTTATGTTGCTTACAGTGACTGACAGCTTTTCTGCAATATCCTCCCAAAACGTGTGCAAATAAATTACTGCTGATTGATGATGAATGTTTGTCTCCTACAAGCCCTCTATTGACTTTTTTCCAAGTCCTCTCCTGGTCTAAGAGACTAACATACGATAATAAGCCCTGGGGAAGTCGTGTAAACACTTTCTTTTTGTTTTACTCTTCAGAGTATTAATATTATCATCATTATTATTGTCACATTGAAGCACAATATAATTATCTTAAGGCATCTGCACAGACACTGCTGTGCAATAAAATAATAAACCAGTAGAAAACAAAAATTCACTATGTACAATGAGTCAGATCAAGTGCTACTCCACTTGTGGTCCACAGGGCAAGATAGAGGAGAGAGTGCGAGTGTGTGTGTGTGTGTGTGTGTCAGGCCTTCTCGCCGCTCTTGCTTTCTCGACTAAAGTAATAGCGCACTGGAGGACCAGGCAAGTCTTCATCACCATCCACCTCGGGGGCAAATGATACGGTAAGATCAACATACTTCCTGCCTGCTGAGGGTTTAATCAGTTTATGCATTCTGTGAGAAAAGAAAAAGGGTATTGTCATGGAAATGCATTAAGAGAACCACAAAGCAATTTTATATTAAAGCTGAAGCGTGTCATTAATTTTGAAATCACAGAGAAATTACACTCTTCAGCTTTAAAGACTAGGTTATTTTACTGCTGGGCCTTACGTCAGCTTGAGTCTTTTGTTATGGCCTGGCATAACCGGCACATACAGCATTTTTACCCCGTGAACAACCATGGTGGGCTCAATTCCATACTCCTCCTGAAATTAAACATAAAGCTTAATTACCACGTGATGTGAAATAACACATTTATTCTATAATCATATCATCTAAAATTAAAGATCAGTAACCATCAGAGACCAAAGCGTTATTGGCGTAGTTTTAACACATTTTAAATGTGTTTTTAGGATGCCACTGGTTAAAAAAAAAAAATCCTCTGTGTTGTCTTTCGAGACCGGGTGATTTCCCAGTGTATTCAGAGGGCGGACAGCAAGACGATCAAGGGGTGATGCATTTTTGCATAGTTTGAGATAAAAATGAAATCGAGCTAAAATCCTGCAACATCACATAGAGCACCTTTAAGGCTGAGGTAGGTTTAAAAAAAAAAAATAAATAAATAAATAGTTAAAGGCAAAACACAGTATAGTATACGTGAATAGTGTAAAAAAAATAAATAAATAAATACATAAATTCTATAACCATTTAAAAACTTTCCTGACATGGCAAATCTAAATTCTCAGCACTCTAGTCTTCAGAAATCAAAATCAAATCAATGCTGATTTGGTGCTCAAGAAACATTTATTAATATTATCAATGTTTAAAACAGTTGAGCTGCTTAAAATCACTAGAAACAGTGATGCATGTTTTGAGGATTTTAGATGAATAGAGTTGAAAAGAAAAAAGCATGAAGGACTCCTAAATATGATGGATTCAAATTTTAAATATTTCTCTTCCAAACTTGATGCCATTCTACATTTCAGAGAATAAGCTGCTATGTGTGTATAACCTACTTTGTAATTTTTAACGCGGTTGGTCTCTGAAGGCTAAAGCACCCTTAACAAGCTCAACTGCTACATACCCTTACTGCACTCATGAAATCAGACAAGGTAAAGTCCTGGTGACCAAAGATAGTCCAACGGTCCCAGATAGAAAAGGAGATATCCTCTCTGGTCAAATCAAAAGAATACAATGATTCAAAAGACAAGAAACATACATTTTTCTTTTTTTAAAGACTCGACCTATGCATGGTTTACCTGATCTGGGTTCTCTTGACCTGAGCTGTTTCTGTGAGCACCATGACTGGAATGGCCAGGTTGAAGAAACAGTTTTTAAATAACTCAAATCCATAACCACCAGCCACTTTAATCAACTCCAATGACACCTAAAGAGAATAAATAATCATAAAAATAAAACGATCGACTGAAAATCACCATTAAAAATGATTTCTCTTCTAAATAGGATTGTTTCTCTCACCAGTCCTGCAACAGCAGCTGTAGATGTGGCGATAGCAGGGATAATTTTACCCGCAATTCGTTTGGTTTCTAGTCTGTCTGCGGCCTCAATGGCGTACATTTGAGCTCGCAGAGCTGACGCTGACGCTACAAAATCCATGTGTCCATTTGTGTCGTCATCCTTTTCAAAGTAAAGCGGAGTAGTGCGTAACCTCTCTAAATACAGAAGAAAGAAAAACAGGTTAGACATAGTTGAATATAGCATACAGCAGTTATGTGTTCTGTATCAACACACCTGGAGTTACAAAGTTAGAGTCGATGGCCTCCTGTAGCTGTGAGATTGCTTCTCTCTCCTCTTCACTGCTCACTGTTATTTTCAGCTGATCAGGCTTCTTAACAGTCTCATCGGTCTCTATATGCTAATACACAAACAAACGCTTAGTTAATCAAGGCTGTCAAATAATTAATCGCAAATAATCACATAAAATGTGTGTTCTGTGTATATTTATTATGTACATGGGTCAATGACGTTAAGATGTCTGCATCAAAAGTGATTTCATGCCCATAGAATGCATATTAAATAAAACTTTGAAAGTTTTAAATCTGTTTTTGGAGAATAAAATGTCAACATTTGGTTTTTTGTCATTCAGTGTAACACAATATTCATGTAAAAATGAACACTAATAACATGCTTATTCTGACTTGTACGTATTAAAATATATAGAGAATTAGGAAGCATATTAAACACACACATACAGTATATATTTTTAAAACATTTACATAAATATATTTCTATTAAAAATATATTTAATATACAAGCTTAACATTTTTTAAACATTAACATTAACAAATGCATCAAATGGTGTCTTTGGCTCTTAAGGACAGGAATCCTAGTGATAAGATTTGAAATCAATATTCTGGTCACGGTACAATATTGCAGTTCTAATTAAAGACATTCTTACACTGCTTTTGTCAGCCAAACAACCTAAAATACTCGCTTAAAATACTTCCTTAGATTTGAAATGATTATTTCAATTTTATTTCATAGTAATGTTTTACTATTCTACAATTATTTTACTTTGACATTCTCATCAACAGAGTTTGAAAAACCTTGAATTATGTATAGTTAAAAATGCAAAAAATAAATAAATAATAATAATAATAATTGTCATGATGAAGTACGGTTACACATTTCCCAAGTTAATTCAGATACATTTTCATTGGTTGCAGAGTATTAAATACATAAGCAGGGAAAAAGAACAGCTACCTTTTCAGCTGGTCTGTATTCAGGAACATCCACTTCAGCTAAAACACTTGAAACAGCCTCGTAGGAAAGTTTCTAAGAATTATTAAGCAACAACAAACATTACAAAAATATTCAAGAATTGTATTCAGCTATCACACATGTAAAACAAAATAAATTATATTCTTAAATATTCCTTTTACCTCTCCTGAATATGGGATATTATAAATGTTAGCAAAAAGGCGAGCCGCACTGAGAACAAAACTGAAATGCCTGTTGGAGGAGAAAGACATTTTTGTAATTCTTTCTTTGACTATTCTACCAACAGAATATTTACTCAGACACTCACAGTGGGTCACTGAGGTCAAACTCTATGGGAGAAGGCGGTCGTTTGGGAGACTGCCAGAACAGGCCTGAAAACGAAGGAAAAACAGTTCAGCTGGGTAAAGACGACTCTGGTGGCTTTTAATACAGCATCTCTGCGTGAGTGTGTCAAGCGTGTGACTTACTGCCGTCCTTTAGCCGTGTGTCCAGTGGAAATGAGTGTAGTAGCTGTAATGCCTAAAATATCAAAATAACAATCTCATACTATATCCTATATCTATAACATATCCTAAAATAAAAACATTTTAATATGGAATATATTAGTATGTTATAAAGCATTTAAACATTATTAAAGTGCCCCTATTATGCCATTTAGGGGCATAATATTGCTTTGAGTCTCTTAAAACAGGTTTACATGTATGCAAGGTCACAAAACACTTAAGTTTTCTCCAAAAATAGATTTAATTATACCTCATTTCTAAATGATTCGTGTGAAGCAGTTTGAAGAATCAGTCTGTCTAAACCCCTCCTTCCTGTGAGCCCTCACTGTGATTGGTCAGATGGTGCAGTCATTTATGATTGGTCTACAGCTACAGCGGTCCACAGAGCTTGTACCAAAACTACACTTTCTGACACTAGAGGTGCTTTCTGAGAGAATACATTAACTACTGTAGTTAGCACGGACTACCAACAGTGGAAAGTCCTCGCAATTTGCTTTTGTAAGTGAATCGGGCACACCTCTACGTTTTGAACTTCAGCATTGTAATATGAAAACATTGTTCATCATACTTAAACTTAAACTAATGAGACAGAGAGACAGTAAAGCTGCATCAATCACAATGTTTAGACTACATTAGTCCCACAGCGGAACAACAAAACTACAGAAATGTAAGTTAGCCGGTCACCAAGACATCTGCAGGGTTGTTACACAACATAACTTACACAAATACGTGTTTTGAACGATCGCTAGAAAATACAATCATCAATTATTAATCTTACTTACAGGTAGAAGTTTAGAGGAGCATATAAACTGGCACTGATCCATCTTTTAACACAAAGTGTTTGGTGAATATCATGATGTACTCCAAGATTGGAAAAGCAGTCATCAGTAAAATGACACGAACACAACACAATTGGAATTGTACTGCTGAGCTGTTGTTGAAAAAATGAATGTTAATCACTCATTCTTTGTAGATTCAAGGGCATATAAAACAAATTTACTCTCACAGGATACAGCGTCTTCTTCACATGATGTAATCCACGTAAAAATCGTACTGTTTGTGGGCGGGGCAAGTTCTTCGCAACGTATTATACAAATATGTTACTTTGTGACGTGGCTCCGTAACAGAGAAAGATTTGAATTGTTGACGACTCGTTTAGGCGAATGTGAGCCGGCTCTTTCTTTTTTGATAGACAAAAACTTCATTTATCGTGCACTGTCTGCGTCACAACTTTGCAGATAGTTTGTTTACATACAGCTACATGACACACTGCATGAAAGATCATATTTGAAAAGGCATAATAGGGGCACTTTAAGATTCTATAAGTACTTTTAAAAGGGTTAAAACTGTAGTGGTTTTTCAGTAAGAAAATTACTGTATAATTACTAAAGGTTTATGCACAACACAGTACCTTTCTTTTGAAGTACTTGTCAAACTTGAGTCGAGCGAGAGCTAGACAGTGATCCCAATGCGTAGGTCTCCGACTCAGCAACTTAATGACCTGAAATGATCCCTCCATACTCTCCCCGGCCATCATCCTCTGCAAACAGAAACATTGAAATTAGAAACCTTGGTGAACACCAAGATGGATTCAATTAGCTTAGATAAGCGTGTGGTCCTTACCTGTAACACATCCTGAGCGGATGAATGACTCTGCCAGAACATGTTGTACATGGAAGGTTTGTGGGAGAAAGAACTCTCAAACTATACAAAACAAGAACAAGAAACTAAAACAATACACATCTCGAAGATCTCGAAGTACTTGAAACCTCAAACAAAGAAATCTTGGACATTGGTCAAAAACCTGACCTAAAAAGTGGTCATTAAAAATCACACCTTGGCTGTTTGCAGTAACAGTTGACTAAACATGGTTAATGCAAGGAAAAGATGCAAACACAGAGCAATGGTTTATAATATTTGTTATAAATATAACCTCACATGAACAAACAAACAGAAATGAAAAAGTAAGAAAAACCAGAATGCAAAACATCCGTTCTTTAATAAGGGCTACTTCTCACTATTTCTTGAAACTGAAACCTCTTAAGTTCGAGTTCTAAAATAAGCATCAGATAATATCTCAGATCAGCATTTAAGTGGATATTTGGTATTTGTGATGGTGTTTATTTTCTATATTTTGCAATGAAACGTTTTGGAGAAAAAGTTGAAAAACCACGACAAGGCAGCTAGCAGTCAATAAAAGTGGTTTGGTAAAAATATGTAATAAAAGCTACTGGCAAAAAATGCAAAATGATAAAAATGTCACAGTTGCCTTGGGAAACATTTTATCTACTGTCGCTTCTCATTTGATTGATAAAAAAACTATTGTCCAAAAGAAAAAGTAAAATATAAATTTAAAATTAAAATGTAAAACTAAATTAAATTAAATACCAACCTTGTCTCTTGCCCACTGTATGGTGTGTTCAATAACAGCCGGAAAAGATTTTAGAGTGCAAAACGGAATCTCCTCCTCTGGTGGGTCTCTCTAAGAAACACAATCACAGTTGAGAAAAAAACCGATGCGTAAACTGATACACAGCCTATATATACACATACATAAGCACACACACACTCACATGGCTGTTGTAGGACTCAGTGAGGTATGGGACGATGATCTCCGTGTGTCCTTTCGTACCCATGGTACCAGAGTCTAACAGAGCTTTCTGATTGGATACACTGCGACTGCAGGTTCACAAAACAAACACTGAAAAATTAGCAATGAAGCCCACATGTAATACACTAAAAAACAAGTAAATTACATATAATTGCATAAATTACCTATCCACGTATCTCCGTGCCTCCACGTTATCCAGTGCCGTGACAACCAGGTTGAGATGGGAGAAGAAAGCATCACTATAAATATCCTCTGTAGCAGGACACACTTTATTTAGATGAGCATCTATTTGCATCTCTGGGTTTATTTCTAATGTAGCTGCTGCTGCTGTAGTGCTCTTTGGCTTCTACAGAGAGAGGGAATAGACAAAAGGTGAAGAAAAAAATCCATGAGATTTGTAATTCATGAATGAAGAAGAGTGAAGAACTATCAAAATAAAAAGTGTACCTGTATATGCTGAGGTCTGAAAAGAAACTGCCTATTGAGGTTGGATTTCTCAATTAAATCTGGATCAGTAATGCATATCTAAAAATACAAAATAGGATTTTAAAAACAGGACCAGTGTGGATGGGGAAATAAAATAAAAGAAATGAAGTTCTGTCATGATTTATATCCCCCACCTCTCCTGAGCATCTGCTCAATCCGACACCCAGAAGAGCCAAATTCTTCAGCATCTCACAGCCAATAGCACCGCAGCCCACCTACATTCACATATGAAGAATCAGCGAAAAACATCTAAACAAAAACATTTTATCTGGTTCAAGTTTAGCTGTAAAATTACATTTTGGTTCATGTTCTGCTGTGTCAGCTATACTTCTAACTCACCATAAAAACTCGAAAGTTGTGCAGTTTCAAACACAACGAGTCTCCAATGCAAGCCCTCAACGCATCGTACCGGTCACCCCTGCAAACCAACATCAAAATCAACATTTACAGCTGTGACGTTTTTTGGGTACAAGGCCGAAACGATACTTGAAGGTAAATACTGTATAAAGATTTTTTTAAACACTTTTTTCTCCCCTCTTACGATTCTTAGATTCTCACAATTTTTCTATAGAGCTTGGCTGGCATTACAAGAAAAATGTACATTTACAAAATCGGCCACAGAAGTATTTTTATTAAATATTACTTTACCAGATCTAGAAATCACATTTAAAATTACACTTACACATATTTCCAGTGAAAATATCTTTCTTGAAGAAAAGCTTCTGAGTTTAATAATTAATTAATTAAATCAATCTAGATCTGTAGTTGCTTTAGTTCATATTAATGCTTTCTTTGTCTTAGTTTAAGCCATATTGAGGCCCCTTTGGAAGTTTGCTGAGGCCTCCTGGTAGATAACCACTGATTTAAAGAAATTACAAGATCCTACAACATTAAATGACATAATTTGCCCTTTTGAGTGACTTATTCTTTAAAGCTAATTTATGAACAACAAATGTTGATGTTTGTAGGCGAGGAAGATCAAAAGAGATATTACCATTCTACAAATGCTATGTGACTATGAACGTGGCGTCATGCTCACCTTGGGGCAAACTCCTCAGCAGGAAGACATTGCAGGGGCTGAACCACCTCTACAGCATCGAGATAAAACTGTATAAACACATATTTTAACAAAGAATAAATACCATCTCTTCATTTCAATGTCATATATACACTAACATTCAAAAGTTTGGGGTCAGTAAGATCTTTTTTGAAAAGCAATTAAAACTGACTTTAAATTGATCACAAGTGACAGGAAACTCTTTTAAACTTTCTGTTCATTGAAGAATCCTGTATCATGGTTTTCACAAAAACATTAGGCATTTATAATAAGAAATGAACATCTGAGCTTTGACTTACCCATTGCTGTAGAGGAGAAAACTTTCCAGTAAGAGCCTTTAAAACCTCCTGACTAGCGATACCGCCCACCGCTGCGGCTAGAGGAGAGAGACATCCCCTCGCACAGCGTGACACACACCTCACCATTTCCTGATTTATGCATACCTGATGATAAACACATTCAATCAAAAGGCGGAAGTTTGAAGATGTGCACAACAGGAAGCCATGTATGTAGATGAGTATACAAAACTGACTTTGTTTTTAAGTGTTCTGCTGATCTCTTCTGTGAACTTCAGGAGCAGCTCAGCATCCTGCAAACAACTACACAAAGCAGAGGAATATAATTCATCACAATTTTAATTATCCATGTCGATCAAAATCCGAGAGAGAGAAATGAAAGATGATTTGGCTGTCTACACTCAATGAAAATGACACAATATTTAAACTAAAGTTAGCCAAGAAGCCATTCATTAAACCATTACAATTCTACTGTGGGCAGGATTATTCAGCATGAATAGAAAGTGATGCACCCAAATTACATTTTTACTCAAAGAGAAATTTAAGTTTTCATTTAGCCAAAAACTGATAAGAACGTTTTGCAATTCAATTTGGGAAATTCAACTGTTCATGTGTGCAGGTGATAAACAGTTTGGGCCATCTCTCAGATAAACACATTTCAATTGATAAAATCTATAATCTGTATAATCACGTACACACAATTTTTTGATGTACACAGAAACTCAAAAACACTTTCAAATAAAATGTAATGTTAACTTAACATTACAGAAATATATTACTATGCAGTTCAGAAAGTATAAAAATAATA
>JAUMHI010000001.1:72345-95090 GCA_032359435.1 Enteromius unitaeniatus | reverse complement strand
CAGCATTCAAAAGTGACCAAAACATCAGCCAGAAAGCACAGGAACTGAGAAGTGGTCTGTGGTCACCACCTGCAGAACTCCTTTATTGGGGGTGTCTTGCTGTTTGCCTATAAATTCCACCGGTTGTATTTTCCATTAACACAACAGCATGTGAAATTAATTGTCAATCGGTGTTGCTTCCTACGTGGACAGTTTGATTTCACAGAAGTGTGATTGACTTGGAGTTACATTGTGTTGTTTAAGCGTTCCCTTTATTTTTTTGAGCAGTGTATATAGTTACAAAAGCTTATTGCTCTTGTGCTGTTTTCTTAAGAGTTGTTGTTCATTGTTCTTCAGTTTACCCTCAGCATCTAGTGTTTCATGAGACAGTTTGGTTCACTCAGAAAGGTGTGTGTTTGTGTTTACAAAGACCCTATCAAAAATTAACCAGAAACCTTCATATGAACACACACACGCAAAGCCTACACACAAGGCTGTTCTCAAACTCATAGTTGCATTGAAAGAGCTTTAAATCCTATACGAAAAATACACAAGTCCTAAATTTGTGTTTGTTTAGTTTTATGACGACCTATTATATTTTTCTGTAGCCCATATTTTTCATATCTATGTGAACTGTTTTAAATTCATGAATTATTCCTTTGTGTGTTTCAGTATTCATTGCTTTTCATACAATGCTTGTTGTGACCCTGATTAATGCTTGACTGGAACAAAATCGATAGCCTATCAGATAGGCTACCAGAACTTGAAACGCATATACTTTGTATTGCGATTAGTTCTGGTACTTTGGAATGTAAAACAAGCAAACAAATAAAAAAACGTAGGTATCTTACATAGGCTATTTGCTCTTTGGCTGTGTTGTGTGGAGAGACAGACCACCCATTGGTTTCCTCCCCCCAAACTGTCCAAACACAGAACCTGCTGCCGCTTCCAGCTTCTGTCATCCTTTACCACGGATCCTTGGGTTGCCTCACACAGCTCGTAATGTGGTGCAGCAAAACAGCGCTCGGGAGACTGAGGAAAATCGCCCCGTTTACCGTCACCGGATTTCATCGAGCAATGTCCACGTTACCGAAGGTGTTTGTGACGCGCAAAGTGCCGCCGGACGGGCTGGACATTCTACGCAAGTCTGGACAGTAGGTTAAAGCTGTCACCAACTCCATAAAATGAGTTCCACGGTTATTATTTGCCATAAGTGTATTATTTAACTTGGTTATGGTCCAAAAGTTTAGAATTACATTTACTAGGCCTTCATTGGAAACTGGGTTGCACTTTTTGGTTTAGGGTTATTTGCATTTAGGCTAATTATGCATAATTTATATTTATAGTAAGTAAGTTACATTGTATAACAAGGACACCTTAAAATAAAGTGTTATCGTAAAGTATTAGCCTACATAAATCTCATAAAGGTGAATTGTGGCATCGGGAATTTCTCTTAATAGCAAATGTTCCTTTATTTAGGTTCAAGCTGAAATTTTCTTTCGTTTGAGTGCTTGCTTGCAATTACAATTGTGTCTGTGAAATTGTGCAGATATCCTGATAAAAAGACATGGTGAATCGGTCATCTTGAATAAAATCTACTCTAATCTAGTTTAACTTAATTGTACTGAAAGTCAGTGGACAAAACCAAGACCATAATAAGGTAAATATTTTCTAAACCAAAGATTTGTTTATCCTCCAACTAGATACTTTGCTCAGCTGAAGATACCAAGAAACAAAGTTATTAATTATTTTCTTTGACCACCTGGCTGAGCATTATCATTCTGAACATTAGTATATCAGACTAGTTTCTATGTTCAAACAAGAATTAGGTGAAAAAAAGCCATTTTGGGGGTTAAAGAAACATAAAGTGCATTTCGATGATTTGCCATTTTAGTAACATTTTTGGGGGGAGTTTTTGGCCTTCAACCTTTCAGTAGTTCTGTTAATGGAGATTTAATTGGGTTAACTACATGTAATTTAAACAGCTTTTTTCAAATCTCTCTTTAACTTTCTCAGGGTGCAGTTTGAGATGTGGGACTCTGATGACCCTGTCCCGCGAGTGGAGCTGCTGAACAAGGTCAAAGGTTGCGATGGAATTCTGTGTGTACTCACAGAGAAGATTGATGCACAGCTATTGCAAGCTGCAGGTTAGCTTGCGATGCATGATCAGTAGTTTGAAATAATTTAGGACAAATGCAGCGACATACTGAATGTGTGTCTCAATAATGCAGGTCCAAATTTAAAAGTCGTCAGCACTATGTCCGTAGGCTTTGATCATCTTTCTCTGGATGAGCTCAAGAAAAGGTCGGTTGTGTGAGTAAATTTTAGAATTGAATTTCCGAAAAGTGTGATGACTTAGGCTTGTGTGTTTTCCAGGGGAATTCGTGTAGGATATACTCCAGATGTCCTGACCGATTGTGTGGCTGAATTGACTGTTGCCTTGTTACTCACTACATCCAGAAGACTCATTGAGGCCACACATGAGGCTAGAACGTGCGAAAAATAACTATGAACACTCAAATATTTGCTTACTACTCATGCACTGATCCATGCTGATTCAAACTTGTGTTTAGGGGTGGTTGGGGAACATGGAGAACTTTATGGCTATGTGGTCATGAACTTGCAAACAGCACAGTTGGCATCTTGGGACTTGGGAGGATTGGTAAGGAATCGGATGGCTTTATGGCTCTAGAATTTCTGAATGAAGTGCATTGAGTTAAGGTTGTGTGGTGTGTGTTTGTGCTGGGTAGGTGTGGCTATCGCCGAGCGCCTGAAGCCATTCAAGGTGAAGAAATTCATCTATACAGATGTGGCGCCAAGACCTGAGCTTGCAAAGATGATTGAGGCAGATTATGGTGGGAAGATCTCAGAACCTTCACAGAATTTTCAAGAGAGTTGGAGTTGCATGCAATTATCTGTGTGTGTGTGTGTGTGTGTTTTTAGTGTCTTTTGATGAGCTGGCCAAGCAGTCTGATTTCCTGGCTGTATGCTGTGCTCTGACTCCAGAGACTCATGGCATCTGCAGTTGGAATCTCTTCTCCAAGATGAAGAAAAACGCCATCTTCATCAACACAAGCAGGTACACTAATGCATCCTTTCCAGTGTTATTTTATTTGAAGAATCTAGATATAAAAACCTCTGAAATTTGTGCTATTTGAAATGTTCTTCTAAAATGAGCATTTTTCTCAGGCTCCTATGTTCATGTTCAGTTATTTATCTTCATTGGCAATGAAAAGTACCTATCTTGTGCCATTAAAGTGAAATGACTGAACTTACACAAAGGAGTCTGATTAAAACAAGGTTATTTTAGAATAAATATTTTAATATGCATCATTATAATTATAAATATTATTATCTTAATTTAAATATTTTTCTTAATATTTACTTCAAAATATTTGAATCTATGAGTTTTTCATGTAATATTTTTTGCATTTTATTTTTATTAACAAAATGCTTCTTACTACATGTTTAATACATTTCAAGTTGTATGAATTAACATTAATGTTTAGTGTTAGTTCATGATAACCAATGTTAGCGACTTGAAGGTCATATATTCCAGTGCTAGGTTTTTTGGGATATTTTTGTTACTTTGGCTCCGATTTCAGGTGTTTGTGATCTTGCCGAATTCTGTAAACAAAACAGATCATGTCCTTGCGGAAAGTTATAATTTTCTTACAGTATATATAAAGACACGTCACTGTCACTTATTAATGTTCAAGTTCATAGATCAGATGTACATAGCCACAGTACTGGAGTATACTTCGGTGCATGCCTCTGATGGTGTTGTTATTGTAAAGAGGTGGAGTGGTTAATCAGGAAGATTTGTATGAAGCCCTCTCTACCGGTCTAATCGCTGGAGCTGGGCTGGATGTCACCACACCTGAACCACTGCCCACACACCATCCTCTTTTCACTCTCAAAAACTGCGGTAAGCATGCATTTGTGTATGTATTTCATTAAATTATATGACAGGTCTAGCATTTTTACTTATGTTTGTATTTGCAGTGATTCTTCCGCACATTGCAAGTGCTTCGTATACAACACGGAACGCCATGTCTGCTCTTGCTGCCAACAACCTGCTGGCTGGACTCAGGGGAGAACCCATGCCTGAAGAACTTAAACTGTGAAACTAGCTAGTTTAATATTAGTTCATAATTAAAATCGACTTATTCTGCTATTTTTCATAGGAGTAAAGTTTATAGTGGCCCCAATATTCACCAAAGAAAGTGACAAATGATCCATTTACATGTTAGAACCAATAGATAGCCAATCTGTTGAAGTTTATCTAAAAGAATGAACAAATAAATCATAAAATAATTTTCTTACATTTTTGCATCTCAACATTATTATTATTATTATTATTATAATTTTGAGTTTTGATTATTAGATTTTGAATATATGTGTTTATCTATTGCATTAGAGAATATAGAAAGTCTGCATCACAATCATTAATAAAATGTTGACAATACCACTAATTTAAAAAAAGTTTAAAATTGGCTGATAATTTATACATTGTACATCCCTATAAAACCTTTTTTTTAAATAGGCAAATTGGGCTACATGGACTATAACTGGGGTTTTTTTTTCGATGAAAAAACAATGTTGAACTGCCGTTTGTTCTCTAACAGTGTTTGTGAGAACACAGGCAAGGTTCACATTCTGAGATCAATGATCTACAAAGAGCAAACTCAGCTAAGACCAGCAATCTCCAGACTCAGAGTCTTTCCCTCCTTTAATATGCTGGCAGTTTAGAACTTAGTGGTCTGTTTTTAACACATTAAATATACATTTAATGAAAAGAAAGACTGCATGTATGGCATTCTTCATGATTTATTCACTTAATCCTTTTTTAAACCAGTAGAAAAAAAGAGTGCTCTAACAATGTGCAGTTAATAACCATTACACAGACTCACATTAATTCCTTCATTTTTGGCATTTCTAGATCTAACGGTCATTGTACAAAAAAAATATAATAATAATAAATCACATAAGGCAGATGTTTCACGTCCATTGTGATTCAGGTCATTCAAAGGAAAAGTCTGGTATGATTAGTTACATTTAACACATGATATGTGTTTTGCTTGACAATTAATGTGTAAATTTAAACACATTGGATTTCACACATCCCCAGTATATTTAGTTGATTATACTAGGAATGTTGTAACAGAACAGTTTCCTAAACACTCATGTTTCAACATTCATGTCAAAAAAACACTTAGGCACAGTCAAAAAATCATACATTCTTGACGAATAATTTGAAACGAAAATATTAACATAGCACAATAATGTAGACTTAAATGTCTCCATTTGATTTTAAATTTCGTCTTGTTTAGTATGTAATGAGGGGTTAGCTGATGATTTTTCATATTCAAAATCTTTGTGCCCATACAATCAAACACAGAAAATATTTACCACAAAGGGAAAAAAACATTACTACAGTTAAATAAAAGACGGCATAAATAAAATGCTATATACAGGTTGGAATGTGTTTAATAAAGCAGCTTCTAAACAGTTATACTTAGTTTGAGTATTTAAGGACTCAGCATCAAACACATCACAGAAGACAAGACTTCTCACAAACTACTAGGACAAGACTGTTATATTACCCCAACAGTATCCATAAACAATCACTAATACAATGACTGAACATCTATTTTCATTTACAGCAGATTCATTTCTATTTGATTAGCATGTATACCTCCACAAACCATAACACAATTGAGCCTTAAAGACTGAAGGTGCAATTTTTACATAATAGTTTTCTCTCTGTGCACTGGAAGGTTGAAACAGACACATGAACGGCCTTTTCTAAAGCAAAAACCTCATCACCGATAGCTACCGTTCAAATTGGTCAACATGAATTTAATCGGTAAGCACATACTATGCTATTGTGGAAATAATGCATACCCATAAACACTGTAGTCTAACATTCTCTCAGTGCGAGTATCAATTTCAGCCATTTGTCTGGATGGATGTGTAGTGCTTGGTTCATGATTTCTATCTGCCTTTGTCAATGTACTGTAAAAATCGGAAAATAAAACAGAAACGGGCACAGTGCTTTAGTAACAAATGTTCCTACAAATACCTCTTCTGTGCAAAAAGTTCATAATATGTCTTAATTCATATTTTAAAAAATACAACATAATCATAACTGTCCATAGAAAACACTAATCTTTAATCAAACAATCACAATGTTTAAAAAATGAAGTGTTTATTAATTTAGGGAAATCTAGGCAACGTGGGCAGTTCTGCTATATTTCCACATATGCTCAAAAGAGTCTTATAATGGAATTTTTTTACGACCTTGTAACAGAAGTGACTGTGGTTGGTTACTCATCAACATATTTGCTGTATTCCAAAACCTAGTAAGCTGCCAACCTAGACAAAATAGCCATTATCTTGTTGTCAAGACATTTAGGTTGTGGCCAAATTTGAAAGCAGCATCCCATGTATGTAGTGTAATACTAAAAACACTTCATCCAGTTTTGCACCCCAATTTTAGATAAACCAAGAAGGTGCACTCATTACAATAAATGTGCAATAAGGCGGAATAATTGCCACCTTCTAAATAAAATCTCTGGCTTCCATAGAGTATTCTGAGGCAATCGAAATACAAGCTTTTTGAGTATCACAAACATATTTATGGGACAGCTAATGTCGGATTTTGTTGCCGTTTTTTTTACATGTCAGGTTTTCTCCATTCAAGTAAACAGTACTTGGATGCCCAAAATAGCTAACCATAGAATTTCCTTGAAATGGACTTTGAGTTAAACTCCTTTAGAAGGAAATATGTTATACAGGGCCTCAAAAGTGGTTTTGAAGAGAGAATGAAAGCATTATTTGAGTGTTTCTTGGGGAAGCACAGAAGTGCAAATGCCTATGTTCCTAAAGTCGTAATTCGTAAATTAAATGTTTAAAAAAAATTTAATCAAGATATAACTAAATGTAAATCATTTTAAGACTTATTGGGATTCTCCTTGAAGTTTGCTGAGGCCACCTATGGTTGAGAACCTAACGGTGCACCTAAATTAAAAAATGATGAATCTCCTTTTGATGCTTCAGTTCAGAATATACAGACAACATCAGTAACTAAAATACTTCAACAGGTGACAATACAATTCTGCCTTATACAGCAAGCTTCTATCATCAGAACACAGGATTGAGCTACTAAGGCTGAGTTTGACATCAGCTTGCAAATCTCAAAGCAGACCTCTCCATTTCAGTTCTTTTAAAAACATTTCACAGCGAAACTTAAAGAAGCAGTCCACCCAAAAATGAAAAGTGTGTTATTTTCACACCCTCATGCTCCAAACCTGTATGACTTTCTTCTTTTGCAGGAACAGAAGAATGATTCAAATGCTTTTGTCGAATAAAAAACAAACAAACATTGGACCCCATTGAGGTTTAATGCATGAACAAAAAACCCCATGCAAACAAAAAAGTAAAAACATTTTGTATTTTAGGTCACACAGGTTTGGAACATTTCTGTACGAACTATCCCTTTAATTTGTACCACCGATGGCATGTTGACAACATACTACAGCCATGAAACACCTACAACAAGTTACTATAATGGTGGATGTGAGATTACAGTGTACGGATCTGCCCACTCAGAAAGCCGTCATCTTTGTATGGTGCCACTGAAGTGCTGAATTAGAGCAGGGCGTTAGACATATCACTGCTCTGCCATCGTAAGCAGGTGGTTTTCGAGTGCTTGTACAAGTGACTGGACTGACTAAAGCGTTTGCCGCATTTCAGACAGGCGTACGGGCGCTCTCCCGTATGAACACGGATGTGTTTCTTGCAGTCTGTCAGAGTGAGGAATGTCTTACAGCAGATCTTGCAGGCATACTTCCTGGCACCTTCAACCACTAGTACATTGTGCTCGGACAGTGCCTTCTTACATTTTGACAGAACATCAGCAGAGGCTCTTGTTAACTGGGGTAGCGGATTTAAGTTGGAGCTGCCAACATTTGGACCTATGGTAACAGAACTCTCCATTAAGCTTACTCCATTAAGAAGTACTGATGAGGAAGAGGACGAGGAGGCAGCATCATGCTGCTGAGGGCTGTCTGTGAGTGTTGAAGCACCTCCTGGTGGAGCTTTGGGAGCGATGCGCCGGTATGCTTGGCATCCTCCGGCGCCACCCCTGGATGAACGAGGGAAGGTCTGTAATCCCAAGATGTTTCGCTGGAACTCTAGTGCAAGCTGGTCCACCGATCCACCACGGGACGCTGCTAATGAAGAGGATGATGCCATCCCATCATGCAGCGGCCGCAGAAAAAGGGACTCTGGCTGCAGGTCAGAGCAGACCTGCGCTTCACCTGGAAGCAGCTGCAGAGAGGAAGAGGAAGTGTTGATAGAATCGTTTGGTAGGAAGTAGCGAGCAGAATCGTGGTCTGTTTGAAACTCTCCGGTTGTAGTGTTTGGAACATTGTCAACACTGTTAGCAAGGGTAGATGATGTCCCTCTGCCCACAAAAGCCTTCGCGCTGAAGAAACTGGAGATGTGTAGTCCAGAGGAGGACTCTAGAGCATCACTGCAGGAGAGTTCCTCGCCTCTTCCTCTGTCTTCTGCTGCTCCTAACCCCTTGTGTCCTTTAATCAGCAGCCCAGAGCTGGGCTGGTTATCGGAGTAGCTGCGCTCACTGCCCTCTGGACTCAGCTCCAGCTTTTCTCCAACTGGTTCCACCTGAGGAAACATCAAACTAATTGATTACAGTCCCTTTAATGCATATCAGTTTATTTGTTGGACATCTTGGCATCTATTTTCTACCTATGCATAAGCACGGAAACTTTAAACCAGAAGTAAAATGAAACAATGAACCTATTTTGATTCCCTTTTCTTAAAAAGTTTATTTAAATGTATTTAAAATTCGCTCCTTTGGTTGGAAAAAATCTGCCAAATGTATCATTCTTGCTCTTTTAATTGGGTTTATATTATTTTGTATCTTGCCAAGATCAGTGTTGCCAAATGTTACTAGATGACATCATAATGGCAATATATACTGCCTATAAAAAATATATATACTGATCTATATAAAGACGAATATAGATTAGTGAGCAAGATGAGAACTTAGATAAGGTTTGTCCAAAAAGTCCCTAAATAAAAAAAATTAAAAAAAAGGGGTCTCAAAAGGGGTGGGGAAGTCACCAAATCTACACTCATAAGATATGCTCTTATGCTTATTCAAAAATAGAAAAACTGAAATATCATTAGAACTCAATATTTAAAAAATATTTTAAAATATATATTTATTCTAAAAACTTTATTCTGTGTGTTGATCAGTTTCTCAAGAAACATTTTTTAATCAACATCAAAAACAATATTCTTTCATAAACAAAAAATTCAAAAGAACAGCATTGTTTTGTAATAATGTAAAGGTCTTTACTGTGATTTTTGATCAGTGTAATGTGTCTGTGGGTATTCACTTCATTAAAGAAAAATATTACAGTACTTTTTTCAGAAACTAATAATAAATAAACATTTTTGTTAGTTTGAAGGGGCAATTTAGGAAGCAAAATAATTCCCAGGGACAATCTGACACAACATTTACAAATCAGGTGCA
Organism: Enteromius unitaeniatus; assembly: GCA_032359435.1. NCBI lineage: Eukaryota > Metazoa > Chordata > Actinopteri > Cypriniformes > Cyprinidae > Enteromius > Enteromius unitaeniatus. The sequence continues at coordinate 85,543 of JAUMHI010000001.1, read as the reverse complement.
TCTAAATTACTGTAACAAAATACATTATATATATATATATATATATATATATAAAAATACCTGGTCACTCCCTTCTGCTTGAGATGTAACATCGCTAGTCTCGTCAGCAGCCTCGGGTGAACTCAGTGGCTCGCTCTTCACCACGACCTGCATGTGCTGCTGCTGTTCCTCTTCTTCCTCACCTCCGTTCTTTATCTTCATCCCCTCAGTATGGTGACGGCTCGCACCTGGGTACTCCTCTTTCCGTGGCAGCAGCAGCGTTTTTTCCGGTCCAGCTCCCCTTCCTCCATCCGACTGACTGGGAAGCTGCATGTCTTCATGAGTCAGTCCCCTTCGGTACTCATCTTGCTCCAGTGAACCTCCATCATCCCCTGGAATGACCCCAGCGACAACCTCATCCACCATTTTACTATGGGAATCTGGAGACAAAAGCTCCTCTCCACCCTCTCGCCCCTCCGACTCCCCCACAATCCCCTCCACCTGTGTTGAAAGACGTGGCCTCCCCCGTTCTGAAGCGATCAGGGACAAGGGCTGTTTGCGCTTCAGGAAACGGCGTGCCGGGTGAGAAGCGTGCTGATCCACCAACCCGCTCCCGCACGTTGAGCCCGTTCTCCTCCCGGCCCCCGTTCCCCCATCTTCAGTGCCACTCAGGGCAGAGCTGACCAGGCTCAGGCCAAGCTGCTGCAGCAGAAATGAGCGCTGGAGATGAGAGTTTGCAGCCGCTGCCGCTTGGTGCTGCTCGGCGTGATGCTGACCACTACGGTCCGCCGGAGGAGACATGGGTAGAGTACGAGTCGTAAGGTAGTGCTTACAGGCTTTCACCACAGCGTTTAGATGCAGATGAGAAGCCGCCAGCAATACATCCATTACGTTACTCTCTCCTAGCATCAGTGTGGACGTGTACATCATGTCCATGAGGGCCGCAAATGCTTCAGCCGTCACCACTTCTGAGTCCAGGTGGATCATCCTTGTACTGGCGTCTCCCTCCGCAGCAGTAAACAGGGCTCGGAAATGAGTACTGCAGGCGGACAGCACGGCACGGTGGGCCTTGAAATGACGACTACCAACCATGATCACGCAGTCGCAAAGCTGTCCATGCAGCCGCTGGTAGTTCAACTGCTGGAAGATCTGCTCAAAATGCCCTGGGAAATCCATGACCTGAGATCTAACAGATAATACATAAAGAAGACGAGGAACTATTTAATGCTTAAAAGAAGACTGCACATAATCCAGTTGCTGCACAGTTCATTAAATTCCTAATCACAATTACCTAATCGTTCAGAATCCACCAATGTTATTCTGTGCAGCTAAGGGTTTTTGCATTGTTTTAATTGTAGTTTTAGTATAGCATTTTAATACTATGCATATTTTAACTTTTTAATTTAAAGAAGAAACCGATCCGATGCATAGTTCCCATGTAAGGCTTAATATTATAGAAAAGCGTTAAGGTTTTTTAAATCTTTTTTTTAAATCTAAAAATAAGGCATGTGGCATTCTCACTATAACAATTATGTAATTAATGTTTATGGTAGATTTGTGCTATATTTTTTCCATCTACATTATTAAGTGATTCCTAAAATTTGCCCAAAAACGCAAATTTGAACATGTTATATAATTCTATTTCTTTTTTCCCTTGTGAATGTTAAATAAAAATAGGACACTAAACTGTATAGTCCCAGATGTCTGCATGGGCTATTATATAAATATATACGAGCTGCAATATCTAGGTAAAACGAGAGACGCTGTTTAATAGTTTTAAAGTCAGAACTAAATAGAAGTACTTTGATATAGCTTTTTTGATTTTATTTACATATGTGATTTTAAGGAATCCAAAGTTAAAAATCAGATTACTTTACTTTCATATTGTGGTAACTTACTTGGATTATGTTACTTTTTAATGGAGTAATTTGTAACTATAACAAAATCCATTTTAAATGCAACCCTCCCAACCCTGGATATAAATATAAAGAGAAAAACACGAACAACCATTAATATGCGAGTAAAGAAGACCACACTTAAAACATGTGGCAATTAAAAAAAAAAAATTGGAATTGCTACAGAGAGGGAATAATAACAATAATAAAATATTTGCATTAATATATAGTGAATATGCTGCAGCATTAGCTGTAATATGCCTAACTGTACCATGGTAGCAATCGTTTCCAGCAAAACATCACATGTACGCTTTAAATTAAGTCAATATATTATAATGGGAGCACCATATTATTACCTTAAAAGCGTAAAGGTTGATAAAAGCTGGTTTTATAGCAGTGGGGGTGAAGTACAGCGGAAGCAATGGTTACCATGGTGAATTCTGTAAGTGGTAAAGTTATCTGCACATCGTTGACCATGTTTTCATTAAACTAAACCTGAGAGAAGAGCACAATATTTCCTTTAAAGCTCTAACGTTAGTCTGACGCAAATATGTCGTTTATATCCCTTTTAAGCATTGGTTAACACCAAATGAGGTTTTACTGCAAATGAGACGAAGAACGACTTTTATATAACACTTGTATGGGTGCCACAATAAGCTACCTAACCAATAAACACAGGAAAACAAAACAGACAGAGATTAAAGTGATAGCAGCTCGTTGTTAAAATGAGCAATAAATGAAGCCAGTGGCAGTAACCTTAACGTTAGCTGCTAGCTTAGTTATAATCCTGTAACGCACCTACTTTTCCTCAATCGTCTCTCAGTCGTCTTCAGGGAGTCAGGGTTTGTCCATGCAGAAATTAATGTAAAATCTGTCCATGGCCTATGGAGTTCGACACAGTACAATAGAGACGGTCACGGGTAGTAATGTGAACACGAACCCCATTCCGCCACCTACTGTACTGGAGAGCTGGAAATAACGGGATCAGACTTCCTGTCTGCTGCAGAGCACACAAGAACAGGCTCACATGTGTAACTTAAGAATGCTGGTTAACATTAACCTCATTAAATGTCTGTAAATATTCTGTCTTTTGTGCTTTTATGTAGAGCAAATGAATTCTGTTATTACAGATTTGACTGAAAAGTTATGGATATTGAAGAAGTAAAGTTTTCTCTTCAAAATTGAGTAGTCAACTATATAGTGAAGACTGAAACCTCTGTAATAAAGTATATGACTAGCGCAGAAGTGAAATTTGTTTCCCTAATTCATAATTGTTCAAAAAGTAACTCTATTTAAGTATGCTCTCACAACTTAATATCAAGCAGGACCATGCAAAAGAAGACGCATAACAAAACTGTCAAAAGAGTTGTCAAATGTTTGACAATGTTTATTCATCACTAGTTCAGTTCTTAGCAACAACCTATTGTCACAGACAAAATAGCCAACCGCATTCGACCCCATGCACAGCGCAGACCAAAAGGAAATTAAGATTACATTGGTTAGCCTCAAAAGAGACTCCTAAAAGTGGCAAATCCTTAGTGTTCAACCTCAACAAAAAATTATTTTAAAAAAAGCAAAACAATTTTACATTTACTTCCAGTACAGAAATACGCAGAAATCAGTTTTTTGCTGATTTTAAGTGTATAATCACTGAAGATATCAGCATACTGCATTCTTGATGTAATACTGACTGATCGATCCCAAAAATTCAGAACGGGCCACTTTCGTATCTTTTACTTGAGGTAGAATTTTCTGTTAAAATATCAAAAATAATCATCTTTCTCGAAGTCTTTAAAACGGAACGACAAACGAACACAAAAAATGTTTAATTTCTAGCGTCACAAACTTGGAGTTCTATCGCTGTGACATTTGTCTTTCAGCGCAATGCACCACTGAAAGAAATATAAAGCATACGGAGCATAAAAGTGTGCATGTGCTTTAGTAAGCCTTTGACACAAGAGTAGCACCAGATTAATACTGTAATCCACTAATTGTGGACTGACCAGTAATTAAGAGTAACAGTTTAATATCACACCCAGTTGACCTTTCCTTCCATTATGTAAACATTCTCTCATTTTTCAGAGATTGAAGCACACACGCTCGTACCACACAAACTTTGAACGATATGAGGGTAAATAAATATGCAAGAATTTTTACGTTTGGGGGAACTATTTCTTCCAAGATCAACCAGCTACAAAATATAGCTCCTGATGTAAACTAAGGTGCTTCACAGAAAGGTTATCTAATGTATAGATATGCTCTCATTCATAATGAACAACACTACAGTGCATTCTATGGAAGGATAAAAAAATATATAGATGCTTTACCATATTCTTGCTTATAGTGATGTTTTTCCATCAATAACATGTGCGTTCTCCAGTCTTCCCTTTCAAATAAGACTTAAAAAGACACGAGATACTGTAAAATAATAAGAGCATTAACAAGTGTCCCAATGTTGTACATGATTCAGTCTATAGACAGACGCACGCATATACATACAAGAAAAGACTGTCAGCTGGACAAACGAGGCATTCTGATTGGCATATTAAGGCTGGGTGTAGGCTCCGAATGGTTGTCGAGCACAGTGCATCATGATTGGTGTGGTCATCTGATAATGATCAGATCCTTGCTGGTCCATGCAGAACAGGAACACATTCTGATTGGTCCTTAAATTGAAATAAATCTTGCTTGGTCTATTTAAAGAAGGATCTGGGCCACGTAAGGTGAGTGTGTGCTGGCCACAGCTGCAAGCAATGGAATGTCACTGGACTCGATCCTGAAACACAACAATTTCAATGCACACGTTTGACAAGATGCAATTTTATTCTCTTACTTTCTGCATTAAGAAGACCACCTTGCATGACGTTTGTTGTTACAGCAATTGTATGCTGTTTTGTGCATTTTTACAAATGTATTTTTATTACTGTATATGGCACAAACTGTAATAGTTACTGCCATGAAGCTTCCATGAAATTTCCATTTTTTATTTCTCACTCAAACTTACATTAAAACTCACAAAAAGAATCCAATCAACTTATTTGAAGTCAGTGAATGATTTTGAAACTGGTATTTTAGGGCAAAAATACATTCATTCTGGTTATTCAGGTGTAAGTGTGCTCTTACCCCAGTGCCAGCCCCAGCTCTTTTACATGGACCCTGGTTTGTCCTCTTAGATATTCTGCCAAGGAGCGACTTTTAAAATACAATTCCTGTAACCGGTCTTCCAGATGCATCACACACTGAGATGTTTACAACAAAGGGAAAAAAATGTAAATAAAAAAAATTAAAATTAGAATCTGCACTACAGCTGAGCAAGAACTTTTACACAAATACATTAAAAAACCTGTATTGGTTAAAAAAAAAATATATATATATATTTATATATTATTAGATTATTTGTATGTATATATATAAATATATATATATACACACACACACACACACATACATACATATATACACACACATATCATTTATCTTACAGACCACAATGCAATTTATCTTACTGATCAAAATCATTGAGTGTAGATAAACGTACATAAACAGGCTTAACATCGTAAATATGATTTTATATGTCTACTAAGCAGACTTACAAAGTCGGATGCGATACTGAGTGCATACAGCTGCAGAACCGATGTGATGAGCGTGTGTACAAGATTGGACACCATCACATCCCTGCCCAGCCGCCCACCCTCACACACACGCCTTTGACTCGTCACCACCTGCACACTCAGCCGGTCTGTATCCGCCACAATGCAAAGAGCCTCAGCCACTGGTTCATCCAGCGCTGGATGCTACACAAACATTACATTTTTGCAAAAAAAGAAAGCTAATTTAATTACATTTGAAAAAAAACTTGACTGCGATACTCAAATCATTTACTATATGCAGTAATAACTGTAAATGTAATTGTACTTACAAGAACAGTGTGTTCCAGGTCAGACATGAGGCACTGTTTGAGCCTGAGATCAGAACTGATGCCATGCAGAACAAAGTCAGGCATGTACTGAGGACAGTAACCACCCAGCAAAGAACGGCCAAAATGGTTAACACTGGCTCGGCTCTCTACCTGATAACTACACAGAAACAAACACTAGGTTGTTGCTGTCTGCTTTTTACTAATAAGGCCCAAAAATCTAATTTGATTAAGAGCTGAAAGTAAATGCTGCAATAAAAATAAAAAACTTCTCAATTACTATGCACTGCTGTCATCTGATTAAAAAAAATAATCAGATTAATCAGACTTTTTTGATCAGAAGAATTATGATCAGATCAGAGACTTTGCTGATGGAAAAAAAATGTAAGATGCTCATCTCAACTTTTGGCATCCTTCTGATGAATATAATGAAGAATAAATGAATAACGTTGCACATGCTACATTATCATTAGTTTTTCTGATGCTAATAAAAGTGTCTGTACCGTTTCATCATCATAACTTGGTGGGCCAAGATTTTGAACACTGACATGTAGATGAAAATGGTATATTTCAATCGGTTTGATTCCGTTTTTGCAATCTAGTTTCACAAAAATTGTATTTTTGGACTTGGGAGAATGTTCCCTTAATGATATGACCACTTAGATAATAGTAGAGTATCCATATTGGAATCAGCCTGCACTTACCTTGGTAGTGGTAACTCATACTCCTTCTGTTCAGCAGCCATGTACAGTTCTCGCAGTGATGTTTCTTCATCATCACTGTCACCCAGAGCACTATCTGAGCTCTCGTTCCTCCGAATATCAGTCAAAAGCCTTTGATGTAACTTTCGGTCCAATCCCCTTCCACACCCCGCGCCACTAAAACCCCCGGCTTGTCCTTCACTCTCCGTCTCCCTGGGACTGCCAATGTGAAACTGCACCCGATGCAAAAGAGGACTCTGATTAGCCAAAATGTGCTCTAATCCACCCCCAACAGAGTCACTGTATTCTCCAAAACATTCCTGTCCCATTTCTGTACATTCAGGCCTGACAGTGAATGATTCTAGACCAGAGGATGGATTGGTTGATTTTTGGTCATTATGTTGTTCTACAGAGGTGCCTGGAACAGATTCAGGGTTCAGTGCTGTTTCAATACCACAAGCAGTGTGCTTTAATAGGTCTGGTTTAGAGGGAAATGTTTTTTCAGGGGTGAGATCAGTGGTTTGAGAGCTGCAGGGATTGGCTGGACTGTCCGGTCTGTCCATCTCTCCTTGTGGTGGAACATGCTCCTGCAGGTCTGAGCAGCGAATGAAGTAGGAAAGAATATACAAGACTCGCTGTACCAGTTCCCTTCTGCGTCCCACAACCACTGTTCGACACACTCTCACTGGAGAGCCCAAAGCACCATACAGATCACCTAAACAAACAATATAATACAGTAATAAGCCTGGTGAAAAGTAAATGAAAACAAATGCAAGTTCCTTTTAAGAAAGACTTTTTGAATTTGAAAGTTCAAATAAGTCAAGTCCTTTGAGGAAATGAAATGACAGTGAAAATGAAACTGCAAGTGGACCAGAGGTCACAGGACCTATCAATTATAGTTTGATCTCAAAAAATTTAAATATAAAAAAAAAACCAACTTCAAAAGCTTAGCTCAATGTTTTATTCTCCCACATTCATTTGTCAGCCAATTAGATATATATGTATACACACACTACGCGGCCTCTGAATGCATGAATCTGATTGGCTGACAAATAAAAGTGTGAGAATTATAAATAAATAAATAATTGAAACATCGTATATATGAAGGATGAAAATTGTATGTTTTTTATGTGATTTTTTTTTTTTGCTTTATTGTGTTAGCTGTTTTTTTTTACCTGGTCAAATAACTTTGATTGAGATTAATTGGAATGCACAGTGACAATCACGTCCTTCTTATAAAGATAAAATGTATTCATTTCATGCAATGCAATGCAATGTCCAGTGTGCCATAGACAGTCCTGCTTGAATACTGTATTCATAGGACTACGCATTTAGATTTCATTTGCATTCTTACCTAACTGAGCCCACATTGGGTTGTATGGGTGAGATTTTGCCAAAAGATCCACTGTCTGAGAGGCCGGTTTCTGGCAGGCAGTTTTGATTGGTGGCAGGCTGCTAGGGATCACCGTAGGAACCCAGGCTAAGTGATGCATAAGAACAGCAGTAAGGAGAGACGAGAGAAACCTAGAGGAAAATGAAAAGAATATTTTTAGAAGTTTCCATTTAGAACTCAAGATAAGGCAATCAAGAGGAAGTTACTCATGATGACTGGCTGTCACACAGACACACCTGGCCAATTGTGTTTCCTGACACGCTTAGGATCAGTGATGGTGATGGAAACAAATAACTGATTTTCCAATTATCCCATTGATTACACAGTACTAGCGAAAGAACAGGGTTAAAGATTTGAAGTAATATGTTTAGTTGAAAGGTTAAAGATCACTGACTGGCTCTTGGCTCCATGGTCCATCAGCAAACTCATCTCCTTTAGGAAGCGCTGACACAGCAGGTTTCGCTCGGTACTCTGGGATATCATGGAAAGCCAGACTGGCTCGCTGATGCGGGGAGCCATGTACAGGTTCCACACCGTCATCCTACAGACAACAGAGAACCAGAGGAGAGTCAAACCAAAGCTTGGACTGACTCTTATGACTCATGTCTCTCAAACTTGAAGTTGGTCAAGAATCATAAAGGAAGTTCAATACTGTAAGCGGCACCGAGATTCATTTTTTTCTGTAGTTTTAAAGTGGCAGAACAAGAAAACACTTTTAATATTACTATAATGTTTTTCATTCAAATGCCATTTAGCCTTGAACTTTCCTATTTGAAATTTAAGAGATAAAATGTACACAAGATTTTCGCACCTGAATTCTCCCAGTGCTTCCATCACTCGACAGAGATAGACCTGTACTCGCTGACTGGACTCTGCTATCCTTCTGCACAAAATCATTGCCTGAAAAACAAACCAACAGTTTACACTAAGAGTAAAAGTTTAAATATGTAATAGAAAACTACCTATCACAATTTTAATTCAGAAATTTATTTTCAGCATAAATCTCAAAGGATCTACAAGTATAATATATATTGTATAAGGATTTTGAGAGCATGTCATTTGGAAAACAGACAAAATCTGGTAATGTTAACCAATTTAGAAATCCTGACCAGAACACCAGAAAAAAAATGAGGAATGGATCTGTCCCACCCCTATAAACAGAATAAGTGGTAAAAAAACTTTTTAAAGCTGCAGTTCATAAGTAAAAAACATTTTAAAGCTGCAGTTCATAAGTTTTGGCACTCTAGCAGATAATAAACATCTTGCGGAAGAACACTGTGGGCAGAGCTACTTCTCTGTTTTTCTTTTTTATTTTGTACATTTTGAACACAAAAAGTTACAGGCAGCAGCTTTAAATTCTGATGATGAGTTTAATGAATTCATATAAAATAACATGTGTGACTGCACTGCGACGCATTGTTGAATCGATTTGTTTGGTCAAAACATTTGTTGAAACATTTGAATTGATTTGTTTGGTTTATATGACACTTCGCTGCACTTTCACACTTACCCTCTCGATAGCAGTCTTGAGTTTGTTCATGTGAGACTCGAACAGAGGAAAATAGGAGAAGAAAAACTCCTGAAAATTGTGGTTTTCCTCTTCTCTCTCTGGCAGGCTGATGATGATGCTGATGGCAATCTTCTTCCTCCGGATCATCGCAGGGTTGGAGCTGCAGCTCTCGTCAGACAAGTTGAACATTTCTTCAGTGTTCCTGATGCACAGACATACACAAAAAACATATCTAACATATCAGCCCTCTGTATTCTCCATCTCTCTCTTACGCATACAAATATTAAATGCTTACCAGCGAGGCATGGGGCCATACTGAAGACTGGTGGCCTGGCTACGGAGCCATCGCCGTTGATAACTGCTGGCACAGCCACTACTGAAGGAGGATCCGGGTGATGGCAGAGGGGTGGCCAACAGACTGCTCAGAGATGCTGCAGAATGGAAAAGTCAGAGTTCACAGGCAAAACCAGTACTAATATTCCATGTATGTGCCCAACACAACTGTTTTTCGAACAGATTTTGTTTAGCATCACATCACTAGCACATGTGGCATCAGAATGAGTGTCCAAACAGCTGAACATCCTACAAGTATCCCACACAATTTCAATCCATCAATTAACGTCTTGTTTCTTACAAACAGTACGTTTACAGTAAGTAACCGCAAGTCTGCAACTAGGCTTTCTCCAATGAAAAAGACCATGCCCTGTTGTCCTCTCACATCAAAATCCACTGAGATATCTGTTTAAAAGCTTGTAAACATTGCTTAAATTCTCTCCTGATTCAGAGCAGACAACTGTCACTGGAGAAAGCAATATAATAGATTTTTAAAAGACGTCTCATATGCTCACCAAGGCTGCATAATTTCTGCATGTACTTGAAACATTAATTCTTATTAACCCCAAATGAATGGTAACATATGTGGACCATTTACTTGGTTAAATGCTTTTTAACAATCTGAATCTGCATTGAGCATGTTCTGACCTTGTCCTTTATAAATGTGTGCGTACCTGAGCGAGCGATGCCACTGTCTCCATCTTCACTGTGTCCTCTGCTTGGCATGTCTACTGGATTACTGTGGGCTAAAATAAGAGAGTCATTACACCCTCACATTTAACCAGATTCTGAAGAACGTTAAGAAGTGTGTCTGCATTGCTTCACGTCGTAGATGATTTGATGAAGGTGTTGGGTTCCCAAACCGGTTCCAAAAGAGCATGCAGGTTAGTATCCCACACAAACACACACACACACACCAAACACCTGCAAAAGTGTGCAACCATTTGAAAGCAGTTAACCCCATAACCTAGAAACCTCGCAGTCTTATCTGTAAAAATGATGCTGACCCACAATGGCGCTGACACCGTTCACACTTGGTGCAAACATCCATATTTCGGTGACCCAATCAAGTATATGCTGCTAAATACAGATGTGAATAGGGTACAAAATATTTCAGAGCCCGAAGAAGATGCATATTAGTTGTAGCTGAAAACACTCTGTCTTAGCTGTTGTGACCGCATCACCAGAGTGTTAACCAGGTGTAAAAAAGGGCCAGAGGCAGAGAAAGTGCATTATGTGAGGTGCCCAAAATCCGATAGACCACACAGCAAAAAAAACGTGTGCATGTGAGATCAACACATGCTCACGCGGCTTCAGCATTCCACACAAACCTGCAAAGAAAGATGCGCTCCGAGCCAGGCAGAGCAGAGGAGCGCTAGGTACGCGGCAAACTCCTGAAAAGAGGAGTGGTATATGGGCATGTTGAGAAACAGTATGTTTGGATGTAAGTCAGAGAAAGACTTAAAATAAACAGATGACATTCCGAAACCTAGTGAACTACCATGCTGCTTACTAAGGCAGCATCCAAACCGAAATTGAACCTTATTAGGAACCAGTTTGGAAAACTTCATGCTCACACTAACAAGTGTTGATGTATTTATTTTGAGTGCCAACACCTGGAAACAATTTAGGCTTCTAGCACTTCTGGTTCTACATCTTGAAGTCAGAAGGTTTTTTGGTTGAATGCCTGAAACAAGTTTTGTGGTCAAGCTCTAGATATTTTAACAGCTTTCAAAATACATCAGTTACACCGTTTACCAGTTATACTATTTACCCTTAACTGAAGCTTTTACTTGTCTTGTTAAAGGCACTTGCTAACAAGAGTCTAAATGAGACTACAAAGGTTATCAGGGACATTAAACATTAGCACACCAAAACAGAAACTCATCTGCTCACTAGTCTGCTTTCATAGCCTCACAGTTTTTATAATCACACTCTTGCAAACTACTATAACTCAGTCTTTCAAGAGAAATACACACTGAAAGAGTTTTTTTACTTCTGGCATTTGTTACATTTAAAGGCATAGTTCACCCAAAAATAATTAATAATAATTTCCAAGCTTTATAATAGCACTGGTCCAGATTTTGAAGCAAAATAAAGCACATCTGTCCATCATAAAATGCTCCATATAGCTCAGGGGGGTGAATAAATGCCTTCTGAAGTGATTCAATGCATTATCCTAAAAAAAAAATATATCCATATTTACAACTTTACAAACTTTAGCTTCCACTTAGTATTGTACCTGCATTGACAAGAGAGTGGCGTACCAACAGATGACTTTTGAGTATCAATTTTTTTTTTTAAACCTCAGGTAATTTAGCGCTTCATAAAGAACTCTGCTGTTAAGCCGTTATTTAGAATACAAGTTCAAATAATGCAGGTTAGTGGCATTATTGAGCTTGGTACAGTGTATTCTGGGACTGTTCTCTTTGTAAAAAGTACATGGAATCCTGCCTTAATAGAGCTTAAGATACCTACCTTTCAGAACAGCTTTAGTGGCAGTAGTAAAGCTACTTTAAAATGCTGCCTATGTACAGCAGGCACTTGGCAGGTCACTAGGTCTTGGAGAAGAGTGTGCAAAAATGAGAAAGGGGGAAGAAGTGTTTGCACATATTTTACCCATGCTGCTGGTGTGACTCGGAAACGTTTGGCTCATTGACTCAAAACTGTCTTGCAGCCTGTGAGAGATAAAATTGAGATAATGAGAGATAGAGAGCAGACTCGTGTAGCAGCAGATCTTAGATGAACGGAAACATGACACATACGTATTTGTACTTCCAGAGGTGCTGCTTCCGAACCGGGTAGAAAAAACCTTACTGACCATCAGCTGTGGTGGAGACCTGTCACATACAGAGCAACACATGTGGTTCTGACTCCTGCGAAATATATTATATTTGCACAAAATACTTACCGAATATGGTGAATTTTAAGAGTTGAGCCCTTATAACTCATGGAAACTGAGCCAAACATCATTTCTCCAAGCATGTTGACATCTGAAGCCGGTCTGGTATACTAAACATTACATACATACCCATAAACACACAGTATATAATGTTTTCTTAATGTTAAAGTGCCATGTTAGGTGCTAAAACACAAACCTGATATGTAGGAGGCTTGTCTTTCTCGCTTGCTTGGCTGCCGATGTGGCAAGCACCACTCCGGTTGGGGGGAGTTTTAGTTTCATCTGGAGTCTATGAGATAAAAGAAACATTCTACTAGGTCATTACCAAATCAACTAGATTATGAAATCTATTTGAGTGGATTAAATGTGTACTATTCATACATATTTAAGGACAAATGTCAGTAAGTTTGAGGTCAGTAAGATTAGAAATTAATACATTTTGTTTAGTAAGAAAGCATTAAGGAGCAGTTTCCCGAACAGGGTTTAAGACCATTCCTAGATTAAAATAAATGTTAAGAGCTGTCTAAACTGGAAAAAGCTTGCACTGAGATATCTTAAAATACATTATT
>JAUMHI010000001.1:51074-72245 GCA_032359435.1 Enteromius unitaeniatus | reverse complement strand
AATGGTGAAGAATCAGCCCAGAACTACACGGGAGGAGCTGGTCAATGCCGTGAAGAGAGCTGGGACCATCATTTCCATGACTACTATCAGTAATAAACTAAGACATCTTGGTTTAAAATCTTGCATCGCACAGAAGGTTCCCCTGCTTAAGTCCGCCCATGTTCAGGCCCGTCTGAAGTTTGTCAGGGACCATCTGGATGATCCAGTGGAGTTATGGTAGAAAGTCCTGTGGTCAGATGAGACCAAAGTAGAACTTTTTGGTCTTAATTCCATTCGCTGTGTTTGGAGGGAGAAGAATGATGAATATCATCCCAATAATACCATACCTACAGTGAAGCATCCTGCTCTGTGTTTTTCTGCACAGGGAACAGGACGACTGCACTGTATTAAGGAGAGGATGAACGGGGCCATGTATTGTGACATATTGAGCAAAAACCTCCTTCCCTCAGTCAGAGCATTAAAGATGGGTCATGGCTGGGTCTTCCAACATGACAATGACCCAAAAAAACACAGCCAGGAAAACCAAGGAGAGGCTCTGTAAGAAGCATATCAAGGTTCTGGAGCGGCCTAGCCAGTCTCCAGACCTAAATCCAATTGAAACTCTGTGTTGCTCAGCGACAACCCCAAAACCTGACAGGTCTATAGAAGATCTGTATGGAGGAGTGGGCCAAAATCCCTCCTGCAGTGTGTGCAAACCTGGTGAAGAACTGCAGGAACCGTTTGACCTCTGAAATTGTTAACAAAGGCTTCTGTACCAAATATTAACATCTTTTTTACTCAAGTCAGTCAAATCAAATACTTATTTGACACAGTAATTCCCAAATAAATTGTTAAAAAAATCATACAATGTGATTTCCGTTTTTTTTATTTTTAGATTCTGTCTCTCACAGTGGAAATGCACCTATGCTGAAAATTGTAGTCCCCTCCATGATTTCTAAGTAAGAGAACTTGCAAAATCACAGGGTGATCAAATACTTATTGACCTCACTATATATGTGTGTGTGTGTGTATATATATATATATATATATATATATATACACACTGTATGATGGAAAGAAAATATGAGAAACCACATAACATACATGCAAACACTCAATTACAGAGAAAGAGAGAGAGCATGTGCGAGGGTTGTTCAGATGTGCAATAGAGTGAATATAATTAAAATATCCGATTATGGTCACTTCAGTTGAACATAAGAATAGATTAGGCTCACACATAGATGAATTATGACTAACAGCCCTTTGTGTTTTATGTTTCCTTTGCAAGTCTGTTCAATTAATTTTTTTGTATTTGAAATAACTGCAGATGGGTTCATGTACAGTACAGCTGGAGTTCATCAGTATGTGAGAAAGTCTCTTACACTTAATTTGGCCGACTAAAAAATATACACGGGCTATGTGATCACAATAATGCCCCCTGTGTGTGTGTCTGTAATAGGAAGGATGAATATATGGGGGATGGGACGGGTTGGGTTGTTGTTTTTTTTCTATTTCTTTTTCACGTGCTCACACTAACACAAGAAATCAGATTAGTGTGAGGATTACAGAGCACCAACCATTTTAGAGAAAACACACGCACGGAAATCGCATGAGCTTCTAAACAGTGATAGAAAGCACCGAATAATCTTTAATCAACAGTTCACCGAAGGATACACGCCACGGATGATAGTAGTTTCTATTACTCCTCCTTCTCTTTCATTTTCAAAGGCCAGATCAAGATTAATTAAATGTCAGCACTGATGTTGTTTGTGCGTGTGTTTGGTGTCTCGCTGTGTGTTAATTTGGTGCAAAATGTCGAGTGTCTTCTGCTCTTATGCTGACATTCTGATTAAGAGCATCGAATACCTCTATATATCCTGTTTTTTTGTTGCATTATTTGATTTTTTTTATTTGATGCATTATACACACAACCTTCCATATATGGCTGATTAATGACATCCCCAGAAATCCTTTTTTTGTGTGTTTGTGTGCAAGGGCTGCCAGGTCTGTGGTTACCTGAGCACTTTCTGCAACTAAAGCAAATTAATGCCCTCATTTACATATCACTGTGGGAACTGGGGTACTGATGATGCATGCATCTTTGACTGTGAATGTGAGAGAGAGAAAAAGAGACAGTGAGCATGAGAGAGAAACAAATTTCATTATGCATTTATTTTGTGTATTGTTCGAATTCAGCCCACTAGAAAAACTGGCACCTCAATTTGCATATAATTGAATTCAGCTGCAGTAAACAGTTCATAATAAATGTCCCTATATTTTTTGCTTCCTCTTTAGGTTGCTTAATATAAATAAATACATACATAAATGAACGAATGATTAAATGAATGGACGGATGAATGAGTGAATGGATGAAAAGATTTTTTTTTATTGTGTGTGGTACAACATGAACAATAAAACTATATGTAATTAAAAAAAAATATAGAATCATATTTGCTATAATCTTGCGTTTTCTATTGTTTGTTTAGCATTTTGAGTATTTTTGCCATTTCCATACTCACCAGTTCCAAGTAATGATCCAGAAATTCCACTCATTAGTATTTTATTATATTTTTACATATATATTTATTTAAAAAAAAATACACAGACAGACAGAAATTCCAGTATAATCCAGAAGTATCCGTTGTGACACTTGATCCTTGGAACACGCTCTGGATTGTTTATTGATTGATTGATGATTTAATTTATTTGATTTATTGCCATACAATTGCCTTTTTAAATAAACTTGGCCTACGAAATATTCACTGGATTAAATGGTCTCTACAAAAAAAATAGGGACCTTAAAGTGTCATTACACAAACTGTCAGATTTGCCTGGCCCAGTTTCTAAACGTTAACCTTAAGCCTCACCGATGTGCAAATGCAGTTTCTCCAAATTATTTATTTTCCCTGAACCGGAGATTCATTCCGGGGCACCTGACGTCACACCGCCGCTCCGTCCTGCCTCGAGCCCGTCCCCTTATATTCCGCTGAGCGTGAGCGTGTGCGCGAGCGAGCGCTTCTGTATGCTCGCGCGCTCGGCTGCACACACAGCATCAGCATCAGCATCATCAAAAAGAGAGACCTGCGAGCCCTTTACTAGCGCTGGAGACACGCAGCGCTTCTGCTGCTGTTGTGCTTTTTATAGTTCAGCCCAGCACCGGTGAACCTCACGAGGGAAAGGACGGGCTTCTGGATTATATCTCTGGTGCTTATAGATGAATACACGAGCCGGTGAGACCCGAAAGAAAACCTGAACCCGACAGCGATGTTGATCAGGTAGGCGAGGAGTGAAAGCATCATCCGCTCACCAGTTATTGTGGAGGAAATGACAAAATAATTTCATTGCAATGTTCAGTCAATTCAATTCAGATGTGCATCGATGGGAAATCCTTTATTGTACTAATCCGGAAGACTACATTGCATGCATGCACATTCTACTTTTTGGCTGCTAGCGTATTAACATAGTGTGTTTTAAGCAGGTAAGCAGTATTGCATCATGTAACATGTTCCTAAAATTTCCATTTGTCATATTTTTATATGTAGCCTATATATATATGTGTGTGTGTGTGTATAATTATTTAGGCATTTGCTTTATTGTCTTAATTGACATCATGACAATGGTTGTGGTTTCCCCACTGCTGCCTTTTAGATCATTTAGTGATGTTCGGGGAACCCAGTGCTCCGGGGCATTATGCTGAGCTTTAAAGTATTACTGTTTATGACAGAATGTTCTCCACGGATCATTAAAAGCATATTCTTAATGGACCAATATACTGAATGAGTCTACGTTTGAACAAAGTTCACATGGAAGGGGATTATGTGTGATGACTTTTGCTATACCTCCTAATGCTCTTAGTGTGTGTGAGAGACCGAAAGGGGAGGGAGGGAAAGAGCAAGGGATGTTATTATGTTAGGGTATTAAGGTTCGCATATGCAAGAGAGCAAGTTTGGAGGAAAGGAGCGAAGCGGAGTTTGGCGGTTTGGTCTGAGCGAGGTGTAAGTGTTTGACCTGTAATGCCCAGAGCTGCGAGAAAATGACAGATGGACGAAGCGAGAGAGTGATTTTCTGAGTTGTGAATAATTGATATCTTTTCCATACCTGCAGACTAAGGGTTGCTCGGAGCACACTTGAAAACTTGCACTATTTGAAAAGCAGGTTGCCTCAGCTTCGGTGGCATATGGTTTATATTAATAATGTACACGTCACGGAGGCACAGTCCTTGTGCTTATTGCACAGACGTGCGTCTCTGATACCATTTATAGGTGTGGGTCTTAAGTGCTTCTGCTAGTGAATGTTGTGCTTATGACACTGAGCTGAAAGCTAGCAGTAAAATCTCTTCCTGAAACTGGAGAAGAGTTTAATAGCACTGATGTGCTCAGTGCTTAAGGCTTGATCAGCTCAAGTGTTCTGCATGTGCATTACTGTCAAAACCATATGGTTTAAGGGGTTTTTTGGAACTGATTTCTAATCTTCTTGAGGAGAACTTGTGCTCAGTAGCCATTATATAGCGGTTATGGATAGTCTGGGGCAAGTATGATTGTGTTTCAAGTGGGTTCCTGGAATACTGTGTGTGTTTGCGTGAGCCTAAAACTTCTGTTGAGCGAAACGGAATGCAAAAGGCTAAGGTGTTGTCAAGTGCAATGCATCTCTTTATTTGAATGCAACCAGATGAAACTTCTGCATATACTTTTTGTACTTGATACACAGTTATATACACGGTAGATGCTAAAAAAAACACAAAGAGACGAAATGCAGCGACGCCTGTTTGAGTACAGCATGGGATCTATTTATCTATATATAATACATACATGAATCGTATGTTCAAAAATCCTATTGTTTTATAAAATAGTAGCATTTTTTCTTTCTCTCCAGAAAAATCTATTATTATGTACTGCTTTGCCTGTCACTTGTATTATTTTAGTATTTGCACATGCTAAATCAGCTCACACCGAGATGAGCGTGTGACAAGAGCAGTGTTGCTTACTGATAAGTGGAAGAATAAACCATTGCTCTCTGGAATCTCCATTCTGAATTTTTTTGAATGGCTGCTAAGCTGTACAACTGACAACCAGTTTCTTACATAGCTGTGCTAGTTTCCCAGCTCTTTCATCTTTTTCTTTTTACATAATAAAATAATTTCAGCTCAAATCAATATTTCATGCCCATCTATTTATTTTCCATGCAGCTGTGTAATAAGTAGGATAATGTACAGTGGGATAATGTATATAGACGGTCATTACTGCAAAGTGAACCTCAGCAGGGTGATCGGAATAAATGGTGTATTTTGCATTGATGACTGGCTGACTGTACATTATTCCTTTTTTATGAGTATTACTTCATCCGCTTTTGAAAGGCTAGTTTCACACATGTAATTTCTGTGACGCTATTGTCACCAGCATTGCAAAAGTAATGACTGAATTTTAACAGGTTTCCCAAACAGTTTTCTCCATCTACCTGCCCCAGATTTACACCATTGGCTGAGCCATTGTTGCTATGTTGGGCTTGCGAGGAACTAAACAGGGCAATGTTTTGAAAGCGCCACAGTGTAAAGTAATGTCTCTGTACATTAAGCTGAGATAAAAGCAAGTACAGTGTAAAATGTACACCCTTTACCTTTAAAAAGTCAATGTGAGGTTCTGTGAACTTGTAGAGAACTTGTATGCAAGCATATTCCGACTTAATTTAATTGGATGGGTCCTATAAGCTAAACATCAAAGAGCTGTGATCAAGGAGACTTTCTAGTGATGTACAATTCATGAACTAGAGGTTCAGATCTCTTTTAAAAGCGTTTTTGCCTCTTTATTGGATGGCAGAGTTGAATGTGAGGAGAAGAGGGGCCAACAGGAAACAGTATGGCTGGTACTGTGGTAGTCAATACAAGTTATTTTAATAAAACAGTGCACCTGATTCAATCACCAGTCACAATGGCTCGGTCTAAATCACTGATGTGTTAATGCTCAGACATTTCAGCAGCTCTTAGTTCTTTCAAACCAGTTGTTTCATGAATCAGTTTGATATAGGGATTTGTTTACGTCATCAAAAAAGTCCCTGGGGGCATTTTAACCAGACATACGTAAAACGGTGTAATGTAATGAAATATCTCTGCTGTATTTTGGATTAAGTTTGATCATTACATATCATAATGACTGTAATTTCATGTGCTGCAGTTCAGTCTGTTTAGTCGCACACTAATGGTTACTGTCTTAACGGCACATAAAGGAACACACTGTTACTTACAGTTCTGTTCCCGTTTAATTGTTTGGTTCAGTACAGGCCCTGACTGTTTGGAACCTATTTAGAAATATTCATGAGAGGTTTACAAACAATTTTATTTTTGGTTTAACTGCCAGCTCCACAAAGATAGAAAGTACTCTTGAGTCTTGTGATATGCTTTGCATACCGTGTTCGAGTTTTTAAGGGAAAAATACTGATGTATGATGAAAAAACAATGGTCCTCGGTTGCTAGTGATCGGGCCCTTAAAAAGGTTTGTTATAATGATTATGTTTTGTTTCAGCTTGGTGCTGCAAATCCCATTCGCAGGATATAAAATATGAAATTATGGTAATCCATTTATACAAGCTGTTTGTCTTCGGGAGTGTTTTTTTTATTTAAGAAGCACCTATTCTCAGAATATGCATTTAGGGGTTATTCAGATCCATTTGAAAAACGCTTGTTTCCTTTTTAAATCCTTTATTACAAGAGTACATGGTTATACAATACCAAATAAAATATTTGAAGTCCAGCTGTAGGATTTTGCAAAAAAAAATATTTATGTTTATTCCATAAAAATGGAAACTGAAGTTGTGAATTTGTGTTTTTTTAACGAAATCGATATTGCAATATTATTGATTGAGTATAATAGAGATAGCTGCAATTGTATCCTTTACTGGTTTCAAGTGTGGCATTTATATCTTATTTTTATTTTATAATACAGTATCTGAGTCTCAGTATTATTGTTAATAATCACAATGCATGGCATTTATTATTGTTTTATTGCCATATGATTTATATCCAATTGCTAATTAACAATGAAAGCGTTGAATCATGGAATTGGAAAGGATTTATTATTCTGAACTGGTTGCTGAGCAAGGTAAAAATCTTAAAAGAAAAAAGTCTATATTATTATTAGTAGCACTATTATTTATGTATATGTAGATGCATTCTTTTACAAAATCACTTAATTAACTTTTGAATAATTCATCTTTTGTAAAGATACAGTATCTATTTACATAATAAGGTGAAAATGAATTTTTCATGTCTTACATATACAACATATTGCAAGAAAAATTCCGTTTTTTAAAGCAGCCCTTTCAAAAATAGTTACTTGTATATTTATTTTAGACCTACACTGGGTCTGTAAGTGAATTGTAAGTTCTGCCCTATTTAGGTTGCCCAAAACATCCAGACAGGCAGTTTGTTTATTTTGTTGAACAAATCAATATTTCTTTTCCTTCTTCGGCGGAGTGCAACACCTAGAAGGTCTTTAAATGTTGCATAGAAGTATCCCAGATTGAAACAGTTTGTAGACTGGAATGCGCAGCGGACTCATGTGATTGTGTCATGCAGGGCGTTCCATATGTAGAAGCTTCAGGTCACTTTTGGCCTGGGTGAGACAGATGTGTGTACCTGTTAACTGTCACAGCTGCTCCATGTCAAAGTAGCTCTAATTGGAGTTCTACGTTGTCAAGGCAATGAGTGCCTGCCAGCAAAACTGTCCCACATCTACATGTCATTTTGTCCTCATCTGTCTCTTGCCCTGACAGCTGCATCTGTTGTACAGATACTTAATGAAGGGTTTTGTAGAGTTTGTGTTTGTAACACACTAACATGTTCTTGTGTTGAGTTACAGCGGCCATATGGCCAATGAATTGTCTTTCCTTGCTGTTATATGTTTGAGTGCTCATGTGATGAGAAGCTGTTTGAAACTTGTAGTCAGTTCCTAGTACCTGGTGGTGATCTCTTTTTTTTGTAGTTGATGATATCCGATATCCGTGTGTGTTTTTGTGTGTTTGTGAGCAAACCCTGGGAAACACACACAGCATTTTTTTTCTCCCCAATACTGCAAATCACCTTACGTAACCACTGTTATTACCAAACAGATTTACTTATAAGATCCGCGGGGTCTTTAACCTTTTTCAGGCCAGGGACCCCCTGGTGGATAAGAGACCTCATGTTACATTTAAAGTACAATAACATGCATATAGCATCAAATGAATACATTATACTTTTTTTACATTGCAAAGCCATTAAAATGATCATTAACGATGTACTGAGTCATATTGCATTTTAATTTTACTTAATGTTCGCTGTTGTTTTGGGGGGTTTTTTCTTCACAAAAATGACTGCAGTACTGTCACAAGCCATCTGTTGAAGACCCCTGCCATACAGCATTAATAGTACAACAGTTGTATTTATGGCATTGCAGGTCCATCTATAGTTAATAAGCTGCATTATAAATTGCTGCTCATGTCTACAGACTCTTAGAGCACAAATTGATTTAATAGTTAAAAAGTGACACGGTTCAGCAAAATAAGAGCACATTGCTCAGTCAGGGTTTAAGAGGGAGTCTAGTGGCTCGGCTGTTGAGCTTTTATTGTAGTCATTTCAAATCCTACGCAATTTTGGATCCTCTTTTCACTTGAAAAATAACAGGGGTTATTGTTCAAAAATAACTGTTGTGTAGATGTTAAAGCCATAGTTTATCTAAATGCCTGTGTCATTACGAACCTATATAACTTTCTATTTTTTGTGGAGAGCAGAGGATGAATTTTTACAAGCATTTCTCCAAAATGACAAAAAGCACTTCAAAAACACTGAATGTGGCAGATTTCTTCAGGTTTTAAATCAGTGACGTCAAATAGCGTTGCTTCTCACATATCTTGTGACCAAACAACAGTGCTTGTGTTTACATACATGTTCTTAAAGGGCTCAAAAATGACAAAAAACACCATAAAAACATAATCAAATATGACAGATGGAGCCGTTGTGTTGCGTTTAACACATTTATGTGACATTGTGTAAATGCCATAAACTGTGTTCTTTTATTGGCGTAAAACGACTTAAGGATAAACTAATCAATACAATTTTAATTGTGTAAATAAAACACAATTGTAAACACCTTAACCTGCATTCTTTTCCTCCGTGTGATATGTATCAGTAAAGCATTTTTCCTGCAGATTTAAGTGCACCAAACAGAGTGAGTGTTACTGTTTGTAATTATTGTAAATATATTTTATACTCTGTTTTTTTTTAATAAATTATTTAAAAAATGCTCTATTCTTGTGCAGCTGAAGGATAAGTGGTCATAGAAACTGTCAATATGAGAGGAGAATATGACTATGGACTAGTTTGCTGCTGACATTTTGGGATACTCAGTGGTTTGTAATGCTTTATTTACTACTGACATGAACCTTATTTAATTTTTAAGTGTTGTAAAAGTGTATTTTTTGCACTGGCAGGTTACTGGTTTCAACGTAAACTGATTAAATAGATTATTTTAATAAACAGATTTATTGTAGTTATTAGCATATTGGTGTAAGACATCAGAGGTGACATTTGAGAATAGAGGACTACAGTATATTGCATGGCTTCTGAAGACATGGAATATATTGCATAAAACTTGTAGACCACTTTTATGGTGTGTTTTTGTCATTTTGGACCTTCAGCACCGGTACCCATTCACTTCTTAGTGAATGTAAAAGAACAGCCATGATATTCTACAAATTATCTCCTTTTGTGTTCCATGAAAGAAAGTAGGCTACAAGTTTGGAATGACATGTGGGTGAATAAATTCTAAAAGTGTCACTTTTCTGTCAACTATCCTTTTAACAATGGACTCCAAAAGGTCTAAGAGCTCATCACAGACACGCTGTGTTGTTTTCACTGTTGTATGACATGCTGTTAGCCCTCTCATCATGACTAAATATCACCTAACTGCAGGCTAATTGTGTCTGTGCATGTTAACGTGATTGGTGCCTTAGTAATAAATATCAATTATTTGACTCGTTGCTTCTTTGAATAAGTAATTAAGATGCAGATTTGTTTAGTCAGCAGCTATGTCTCACTGTTCCACAAATATCACACATATACACGCTTGCTGTCGGCTTTCTTTCATGGTCTCTTATGTTCCCCTTTCTCTCACTCTGTCTGTCTCATATGCGCACAGACGTGGCCACAAAGCTTAGCTATCGACTTTTGGCACAAATGGAGTTGAAGCAGGAAATATCAGGTTATCATTATGATCTCTGTTCTTTCCAGATTAGGCAGGGTAGCGTATGGCTCTAACACAGGGGAGAGGAAAATAATCCACACACACACATACAGTATATACATGCATGATCCACATTGTCCGCACAGTCCAAATCGACAGTCAATCAAGGATTCATATTCTAATTTAAACCTGTAAGCAAACAAATAATTGTAGTTTTAAAAAAAGAAATGTAGTAATGTAAAATGTTTTATTTTTTAAGATTCTGCACAGTTGTGACAGTGTTAACGCCTTTCTGTTAAAGGTCACATTTTCTTGCTTTCACTCAAACAGAAGAAGCTCTTTCAAATCATGCTGGACAGCATGGATTGTAATATTTGTTAAGTTTGATCAAGTTTAAGTGCATGTCTTCAAAAAAAATCCTAAATAAAAAACAAAAAAAAAATCTGACTTTAAATATACAGTAGCATAAGTCATATTTTTTTTGGCGCTTCTTGTATTTATTAGTGCTGGTAAACAATTAATTAAGAGTTTTTGTTTGCATAATATGTTTGAGTTCTGTATGTATTTAGTATTTATATGTAAATACACACACATGCATGTATATATTTAAGAAAATATATTTTATATTGGTAAATTAAATCCATTTTTATATAATGTAAATTATATAAATATAAATATATACATGTGTGTGTGTGTGTGTGTATATTATATTATATATATATATATATATACACATAATAAATATACGCAGTACACACACATATATTACATAAACAAAAACCTTTATTTTTTATTTAAAAAAAACTTTTATTTGATAGCACTAGTATTTATTTGTTATTAATTTGATTTAGTATTTCATTTTATGTGTTTTAAGTGAGAAAAATACAAAATAAGAGTCTAGACTTTTTAGATGTGATGTATCTTTGGTGGATATACTCAGTGTATTTGTGTTATTTGTGTATGCCTTGTGTGCATCTACGTATTTTCCTGATAATAATGTGTATTAGGGATTGTGTTAAGCCGCTGTGGAGTGTTTTCCAAATGAGGCAGATGGTGTGTGTGTGTGTAGGTTTAGGGGTTTGAAGGGCTTCAGTTTTACATGAGTCAGAGATCAGATTGACCCATTTCCTCCACAGCAAAATCCTGACATGTGGAAACACATACATTTGGGGTTTGTATGTGTCACCGTTTCCCTCCTTCGCTCCCCGTTTCCTACATCATCATGATTCCCTGCAGGAAGTGACACGTGTGGTCTTTTCTCTCTCAGCTCTGTAAAAGTGAAGGAAGCCTCAGAGTGCAGCGGAGGAATTAAATATGGATAGGAGACGGGGGAGGCAGCACGGATGAGGGGGTCTGCAACCACTCTCTCTCCTAATGATGTGATGTGATGTGACAAGCGTGGTGCTCGTGGGGGCAGAGTTACCATAGCGATTCCCAACACGCCCCCCATCTGTGGCAATCTCCCATGCACAGCATTCATATTTAATGCAACTTTTACTTAGTGCAGTTCAACTGCCCACCCAACTCTTTCTCCCTCTCTCTCTATCTCTCTCTCTCATTCTTCTCGTCATATTTTTTGAAGTAACATAAATTATACATTTATGGGCTGAATGTTATAATTATTGAGTTTACGGTAAAGTTTTCCAGCCTGCTGCAGAGAGAGGCCTGAAGGAACTGTCTTGCATTATCACATATGCAATGCTGCTTTTAATTAAGTTATAATCTGAGCTCTGTATAAACTTTGGAGTTATTTTTCTTCCTACATTTGTTACAACCAAGACAGCTGTTATCAGTTTTCGTTTGTGCTACTATCAGCTTTTTCTCTCTCTCTTTTTTTTTTTTTTAAGCTATGTCGAAAAAACTTTGTTGCACATTGTCAGCTTTAAAGTTTGTGCAATGGCAGATTGTTGTAATGTTTTTCGCTTGGAAATGTTAAGGACTAATCTTCAGGACAAGAACCATCAAAAAAATGACGCAGTTCTAAACACCATTCATTGTTTGGGATTGGTAACATGTTTGTGAAAGAAGTCACATGCTCACCAAGGCTGCATTTATTTCACTCTTTTTTTATTATTATTATTAGTAGTAGTAGTAGTAGTATTTACATTACAATATATTATTTGATAATATTTGAAAGTGTAATATATACGTCACACGATCCTTCAGAAATCACTTTTTTATGCTGATTTGTGTCTTTAAAAAACATCTTTTAAATCAGGATTCTGAAGTTTTCAAACAATAGGTTGAAATAATACAAATAGAAATATTTTGTATAAATGTATTTAATGTAGCTTTTGATAACTTAATGCAACTTTGTGGAATGAAAGTAGCCTATTACCTAAAACTTCTTTTAATCCATAGATAGTTTTGGATTTCACTCCTTCTGTGAAAGAGAGCCATTATTCAAAATTCATTCCCTCTGCTGTAGCTATTAGTGTCATTCACATTTATACATTAAACAAATGGTGCAAGATTTGATGTCAGTCACAATCGGCCACGAGGCACCAAATGTAAATGTACCTTAAAACCAATGACACGAACTACAGAAGACTATGAAAATACATTATCACAAATTGTGACTTTTTTAATGATGATTTATTTGTGTGTTATGTGTATTTTTTGGGGGGCTCAACGATCCCCTATTCAGTTTGGAATTACGTTGGAGTTTGTAAATGAACAGGATTTTCATTGTTGGTGAACTGTTCCTTTAATGCGAGCTAGACTGCTCTCTGTCTGTAAAGGCTCTATGTTAAATGATATGTTCACGGATTGATTGACCACTCAGTAATTTGTTATCTGATCCTCAGAGAAAATCTTACACACAGAGTACTAATTGATTAATGCAATCGACTGCACATGTGACCGACAGATATGTTTGCTTATTCGCATGTTTACTTTAGGTTATGAGTGCACTTACAGCTTGGTGATCCACATAGACAAGCCAATGAGAGGATGGCCAGAGGTCACATGATCTGCAGAAGCGCCTACCAGCCAGTACTACTGATTCTACTGAGCGTGCTCCAGCTGGCGCATACACAAAGTGAGTACAAAGACATCAAATACATATAAAACAGAGGCTGAATCCTCTGCAACTCAGAATGGTTGTTGGCTCTTTTATTCTTCTTCCTCAGCAGGGCAACGGATAAAAGCACACTTTAATGCAGCGCACAAAGTAGTATGTAATTAAAAAATACGGTTTTTGAACATGCAGAGCAATTTCATCATGCTAAACCAGTTGGAAGGATTATAATACTTTCCTCCATTTGTTTCTTTCACTGCACCAAATGTCCGGATCAGTGTTTACAAGACAACTGTGGCTTTCGCTGACTACGTAAAGAAATGACGTCAACGTTTAATACATGGAGTTTTAGCTTTTCATTTGATGACCAAGATAAAACATTAAAGAAGATAATCAGGCTGGCATTATGTTATTAGAAGAGGAAAGAGTTGTTAAGAATTTACGTGCAGAAAAAAAGATTGCAGTTTTATTAAAATATTTAATTTCTTAAAATGATTAAGGGTTTCTTTTTTTTATTAAATTATTGTGTATTAATTATTATAAACATTGTTCTCTGTTCTCTCTCGTCGTTCTCTCTCTTGTTTTTAATTGCTTTTTTTTATGTAAGAGTAGTCGCACTCAAGTGCTATCTTTTGTAACCGTTATCCGAGCCTTTGCAGATTAAAGCATGTAAAGTGAAGATGAAGAGATTTCATGTCACATCATCTGGGGTGATGACACTAACTTTCACCCCCGCACTCACATCATTGTTCGGTTTGAACCTGAGCTGAGCCTTTGGTTAGTTACACATGCCATTAGTTTAGAGCTGCTGGTCAGTGGGTTATAGTGCAGATTAATGTGACATCATCCTTAGGTCGAGTGGATTAGCCAGCGCTGCACACCGCTTATCTGCACTTTCCTCATCTACAAGACTTAATTCACTCCGTCCTTTGTATTAACTGCAATGCACTTTAATGCACACATGATGTCACAGCCTGATTTTCAAATAGGTTTTATTTTTATTTTAAAGTCAATTTAATTGTCATTTTCAACAAGGGATAACAGTAAAGTATTTAAAGTTAAGTATTTTAAGCCTTAGATTGACTTTTAAAGTTTCCCCACATAATTTGTTCTTGCGTGCAAAAACAGCAGAAAAATGTAATGAAGTGGCGTTTTTAACTTGACATTACATGACACAAGATAATGATGCTACTGCTTTTTTTGTGGGGGAGGGCATTTATTGTGATAGTACAGTGTAGGGGAGATAGAGAGAGAAAAAGGGGGCAGGGCAGGAAAGGTCCTCAAGCCGGGATTTGAAGTAGTCATTATTACTTATTATGTATGTTTATTTTATATATATATATATATATATATATATAAACATTTATATGTATAATAAACATAATTTTTGCATGCAAAAACTGTGTATCATATGCATGGCAACAAATTTTCTATCATGTGCACACAAAAACTGTGTATTATATGAGTTTTCGTTTTTATTTTGCATACTATTTATACATGCTTTCGTTAGACCACGTTTGAATACAAAATTTTTGCTTATTTACATTTTTAATTGTATTTTAGTTTCTTTTTTTCCATCATATTCAAGACAATTTATTTATTTTATTTAATCTTTTTTTTTTGCATGTGTGTTTTTTAATTTATTCAATTATGACAGATGTATAATTTTGTTGAGCACAACATAAAAATAATTATCGACTTAACTGCCAGAGATATATTTATGAGTACATTTATTATATTTAGTGCATCTGGTGCTTGTTAATTTAAAATTCTGCTTGTAAACTACTCTATGTCAGAATTGTAACTTTATGATGCGTACAGTAGATGCGTTTGTCAATAAGTAAAGCTTTCCCTATCCTCAAGACAATTCTAAGTTGACCAATCTGTCCTTTCTCTGCAGGTCCTCCTCAGTTCACCCGGACACCCATTGATCAGATAGGGGTTCAGGGGGGCGTGGCCTCCTTCGTATGTCAAGCCACAGGAGATCCACAGCCTAAAATCACATGGAGCAGAAAAGGCAAAAAAGTCTCCAACCAGAGATTTGAGGTAAACACACCTCAACTGAACAAACACAGAACATACAGACAGCTTGCTTACACATTTGTTGCAAGCAGCGATACAAGGTTGTAACACTACTAAAGTGAGATTCCCACAGTACACTTCCCGTAACTTCACACATTTACTCTGGCTCAATGGGTGCCATGCACATGGTCTATGAAGACACACAAGCTATTCTGGGAGTTTTTAACACATTTACCTCTGTGTTTGTCTGTAGGTGATAGAGTTTGAGGATGGTTCAGGGTCTGTGTTGCGAGTGCAGCCGCTGCGGACCCCCCGTGATGAGGCTGTGTATGAATGTGTGGCATCTAACGAAGCTGGAGAGATCAGCGCCTCCACCCGTCTTAGCGTTCTCCGCGGTAGGCACAAAGCTGACTAGAAGCTTCTTCAAGAGTTAACTCTTACTTGGACATCTGAAGTGCGTTTCTGTTAAGCTTGCTTAAAGCGTGGCGTCTCTTGAGTATTGCTGTTATTTTTAGAGATGCAGTGATAGAGAATGTCTGGGAAACACCAATTAGAAGATAACTGTTTTCATTCGGTGAATAACAACCAGTATTTTATTCAGAATATACAGGTTTAGGCCTACGCAGATTCTATGCACTGTGAGTTACATTTTGTTAAGATTACGTATTATACCGATGTTGTTTTTGTTAATGCCAAGGACCCCAAAAAAGTAATGACTACCTTCCTAAACTATCACTATCTTCTACTTCCTAAAGCATAATGATATCTGTATAATCTTAGCATGTTGTAAATGCACATTATTTTCTAAATTCAAAAAGTTTTCATGTCTTTACTCTCAGCCATATCAATATTTAATGAAGAATATTTACTTTGTAAAAAGTTTTTTTATTTTTTCAATGTTTAAAACATAATATTTCTATAGAACAAAATACTGTAATATTAAATAATTTTAGAAAGCCAACTAAAACAGTAATAATATTTGGTTAATAACGTGTGTTAATAATTGATTTCCGTTTAGATATTTGCATTAATATCTTCTATTGAAATAACTCATTTAATGAAAAAAAAATTAAAAATTAGTCATTTCTGGTCAAATTAAAATTGATCTCAAATGTATTGCGCCCCTTGTTGTCTAACCCTGTAGACACTGTTTGTCATTTTAATGCATTTTTATTAATATCTTACACTGAAATTACAACTTTGACAAAGCTTGAAGTCTTATTTTAAATAAAATGAAAAATGCATGCCTTTTTTAGTTTGTAGATTGTCGTCTACAAGAAAAAAAGAAAGAGAAACAAAAAAAAGATAACGTTTAAAACAAAATGCGTGCTACTTTGCATAACATCTGCATAAGATCACCTTCACCTTGTGAAGATCAAAGCCGTCTATTGAAGGCAGAGGTGTGAGTGTAATGCTAGTTTGTATTTGTTTATTTCAGAGGACCAGCTTCCCACTGGTTTCCCGTCTATAGACATGGGCCCTCAGCTGAAGGTAGTGGAGCGTTCTCGCACCGCTACCATGCTGTGTGCAGCCAGCGGAACTCCTGACCCTGAGATCACCTGGTTTAAAGATTTCCTCCCCATAGATACACACACTCATGGGCGGATCAAACAGCTACGCTCAGGTTTGTGTGCTCTGAAGGATTCGCACAGTCTCTGTGCTCCTATACTCGTCATATGTTCAAAGGTGCACTTAGCAAATGTGTCTAATTAAAATGTTTAAAAATATACATAAAAAACACAAGAGATAGTATATGTTACTTATACTGTATGTTTTAAATGATGTACACTCAAATGAGATAAAGAGTCTTATTACACGGCTTCGTGGAATACTCGATTCTGATTGGTCAGTCGCCACATTCCAAGGTTTGTTATTCCCAGATAATAACCGGTAAAACTAATAACACAGGCTCATCCGGCTCATTATCACTCTGCTGTCGCTGACAGTTTGGCTCCTTCCTGTGGCTTAAAAATGCTTAACCACGAGTTAAAATGGAGAAATTCAACATGTACGGGATGAATCCACTGACTCCCTGGTTAAAACAAATTTTTATTATTGCATTATTTAGTTATTGTTTTATTATTTACTTTTGGGGCAAGAAGCCGTGTAATAAGCGGGATAATATACAGCTAGCAGGTTGTTATTGCAGAATAAAGCCCAACAGGCTTATCGCAGCCCGACGCTAACACTGAAGGGCTTTATTTTACGATATAATCCCTTACATATCAATAGTTTAAAAAATGTTTTATACTACCTTGAGCAGCTCGTAATTACATGACTAGCAGTTTTGATGCTAGATAATATATTTACTTCATATACATAATTAATTAGTGATGCACCAGTATTGAAGTGTATGCCGCCATAGTAATAATTAATACATAAGTGTGAGCTTGAACTGCAAAAACAGCGCAGGTATGTTTTGTAGCAATAGCCAAAAACACATTGAATATGCCAAAATAGTTTTTTTCTTTTATGCCCAAAATCATTAATTTGTAAATTTCCTATTGTAAATACATCAAAACCTAATTAATTTCATTAGTAATATGCATTGCTAAGAGCTTTAAATTTGAATTTCTTAATATTTAGATTTTTCTGCATCCTCAGATTCCAGATTTTCAAATAGCTGTATCTCGCCCAAATAGGGTCCTATCCTAACAAACCATATATCAACGAAAAACTTTATTCATCTTTCGGGATAATGTATAAAGAGAACTTTAAAATACATTTAAAAAAACATACCAAAACTTTTAAATGTGTATATAGTGTATATTATGCATTGCTATATACTTTAGAAACTAATAATAAAAGTACTTCTGAAACCAGAGAATACAATGAAGATACACAAGACTTATCATAACAGTGGACATCATGCAGTCACTGCCAGACCGATGTAACAAACCATAACAGCCAACAATTCCCATGCTACAAACTTAAACACAAAACCTCTTTGATTGCACCTTTAAAGAAATCCTGTAGCCTAATATGCCTTTTCTCTCTTACACACACACACACACACACACACACACACACAGACAGTTTCAAACACACTGTATTTGCTGTGTGAGAACCTTAAGTGATAAATGTGCTGTCTCTCTTTCTGTGTTTTAATCTACAGAGTCCTTTGGTAAGTGTGCTATTCTGAGGCACAACACACACTCACATGTCCAAGCACAATACAAACAGACATACAGTTATTGGTAAAGCGCATGATATATATCTATATATTGTATTCCCCCTAACAGTATAGTCACCCTCTCTCCACGCACATAGTCACAGAGCAGTCACGTACAGTAGATACAGTCCCCTTTACCCGAGCGCTGCCCCTCTAACGTGTGATACTGAGCCTCTCGCTTCCACTCTCACTTACTTTTTCTGGCTCCCTCCTTCACTGGCTCACTCGTTCACTTCTCCAAACACTCACTGCCCTCGGCATTGGATTTCCTGCATCACTACCCCCTCACTCTTTCAGATCTCTCTCTTTCTCTCTTTCTTTCACTTTGTTGCCTAGGTAGGTTTGAATGTCCTAATGCTGAATGTTACAGTGGCTTTTCACCCAAAACCGTGGCCTTTTTTGGCTTTCTCCTCTCTCTGGGCTCGAGTCTGCCTGTCTTAAGTCTCTGTGTTTCTTTTCGATTATTGAGGATATTTTCTCTATTGCACTGGTTTTATGATCTGCTTTCTAAGAAAACGGAGGTGTCATCCAGAGGTTGTGCTACAAATAATTGTTGTCTGCCACTGAGGGACTTGGTTGCAAATTTTCCGTCATGCTTTGCCAGATTTTTTGATGTTAGGAAAATACATGCATAGCACTTTGTATTTATAGTGTGACACTTATATCACAACAGTATAGCAGAATAGCAGACTTTTGGATTTTTATTCCACTCTTGTGGAGCGCCCCTGTGATGGGTAATGAAAGGACAACAACAGATTGACATGCATGCAAGGTCTTTACCTTACTCGTTCAATTTCTCCCAAGCGATTCGCTCAACTATTCGTTTTTTCAAACCCCTCCTTTGCATGACGCTAATCTGCAGTGATTGGTCGGATCGGCCGATAAAGCAGCATTTGTGAGCGAAGTGCTGCTTTGTGTACAGCATTACCAGGGAAACAGCTCCAAAAGTGGCACCTAGTGGCGAAGAATGAAGTTGCATTTTCATTCAGACCAACACACAAAAAAAGATTAAGCGAGCTGGCAATAAACATATGTTTCTTGTTGACGTCAGCATGAAGCAGCTTGGGATTTGTTTTAAAAACAATGTTTTTTGCTCTCTGTTTATGGCAGGGGTGCTGTAAAACTTTTTTCCCTTTTTACTTTGTTACTAATCCTTATTTGCCTCGAATGCTTAAAAAGGGTTTATGAAACAGATAGATAATACATTTTAAGGGGTACATACTGTATACATAAATATTTTTAAACCATGCTAAATGACGGAAAATTTTCTTTTCTGTTCAGTTAAGACAACCTCTTTTGTCATCTCATAAAAAGCCAACATACACTTTGCACTTAAGACATGAAGAGTCTCCCTCTTCCCTTTTCTCTTTTTCTTGCACTCTTTTTTTTTGCTGTTTCTATTATATCCCTCTATCTTTCTGTTTTCTTTCTCTGTATATCTTTTTTTTCTCTCTCTCTCTCTCTCTCTCTCTCTCTGTCACTTTGTCTTTTTCTCATTCTCCCTCGCTGCACTAACTCGTCTTCTCTTTAATCTCCCATCTGCTTTCATTCTCACACATCCAGGGGGTACACCTATCCGAGGTAAGAGACTAAAGCAACCCACCATATCTATCCTCGCTCTCTCTCTCTTTCTTCCTCTTCCCTTCCTCTCTCTTTTCATCTCTCTCTTTCTCTCTGTTTGATTAACCGTGTCGTTTTCAGAGACTGTTTATCATGATTAATGTTCTTTCACCATGATAAGACTTCCTCCCCTTTACACAGATCTCAATGTTTTATTTTCATGGTAAATTAAAATCAAATAGGCATTCATTTTGTGAGCTGATAAAAATCATTTAAAGAGGATTTGCTTTAGTGCATTTCTTTCTTGAGGTGGTATTACTTTTTGAAGCAGGAAGCTTGAGCAGGACATAAGTCGACGCAGGTTATATTAAGAGGAGGGACATAGGCTATAAATTTTAAATGTGTATATTACATAAAAGTGTACTATAGTGTTTAGATGGCTTCAAAGCTAATAGCCAAGGACTAAAAGCCACGAAAATCAACCCTCCAATCTTGAATGGTTGCACCATTGCTTGAAAGGAAGAAGTATACTGTATATATGCTATAATTTGCTGATTGGAGATATGAGAGATCACTTGTGTTTAGCTAAATAGAGATGAGACTAGCTAAACTATCTTATGTTATTTTCTATTGGGAAATGTAGACCATTTAAGTTAGCAATTTCAGTGACATGTTTTGCTGTCACTAACTTTACAGAAAATACTGTTTCTGTGAAATACTGTTGCCTTGCACAAATTAAGCCATTTTTTCCTGCTTTCACTGGTTTTCTCACGCTCTTCTGATCCCTCCGTGGATCTTTTCACTTCTTTCTCCCTCTAATTAAACACCATTTCATTTTTTTTTCAGCTAGAAATTTCTTCTTGGATGATAAATCAGACTATTTTTTTTATTTATATCTTGTCGTTTTAATGAAGCCTTTTTAGAATCTGCTCTACATGCAGTTCAACAGTCTGTGTCTCTTGGAGTCATTTCTGTCTGTGTCTCTATCTAACTATTAATATTTAAAAACCATTGTTGAAAGGCTGACTGCTTTTCTTTTTCTCTTCGACAAGGTCACTTGTTCGATCGGTTTGAGATCTTAAGTCAATATTTGGTTTGTTCTTGAAAAACTGGAACATTTTTTAATACTGAAGTGATTCATATACTGTTTAATTCTGTATTTTTATGTAATATTTACATGTACAGTGTTGGCATGTCTGAGGTAGCAT
>JAUMHI010000001.1:18056-50974 GCA_032359435.1 Enteromius unitaeniatus | reverse complement strand
AGTGATTCATATACTGTTTAATTCTGTATTTTTATGTAATATTTACATGTACAGTGTTGGCATGTCTGAGGTAGCATGTCTGAGGTAACATTTAGTGAGGTTTACTAAATGTTACAGGTTCTGTACAAATTAAGCTCTTTATGTAAAGCTTCTGTGAAATTGTGCAGGGGTTAATGCATATATACAGTAGAAGTTGTTGCTAATTTTGTAAAATTCTATATGCCTGTGAATAGAACCCAGAACATTTCCCCAAAGCACTAGGCTGGTG
Organism: Enteromius unitaeniatus; assembly: GCA_032359435.1. Classification (NCBI taxonomy): domain Eukaryota; kingdom Metazoa; phylum Chordata; class Actinopteri; order Cypriniformes; family Cyprinidae; genus Enteromius; species Enteromius unitaeniatus. The sequence continues at coordinate 50,706 of JAUMHI010000001.1, read as the reverse complement.
ACAAAGTGTGTCGTCATGCTGTAAATGTAAATGCCTTTATATGTGCATATGTATCCAGGTGCACTTCAGATTGATCAGAGTGAAGAAACCGATCAGGGTAAATACGAGTGTATCGCAACCAACAGCGAAGGAACACGCTACTCAACACCAGCTAACCTTTATGTCAGAGGTACAGCTTTGTGTTACTTATTTGACTGCTGTAGATTTAGAACCTGTAACTAACACATTTTTATGAATAGATATATAGTCTGTATAGTCTGATCTGATTCTTCTTAGATCGTCTCCTCTTACCTTAGATATGTTGTCATTGTTTTTTTTTTTCCCTATGCTCATTTCTCACTGCCGGACTCCTCTATAGAATTAAGAGATGGTAAGTGCTCTTCCTCTCCAACCAAAGCTCTTTTTCTTGCTCTAACCTATGTCTCAGACCCTCACATCCACTTAATCCTTCCCCTCTACTGGGATTCCCTCCCTCCGGACAATCTAACTCACTTTCCAGATCCTAATACTGCATATGTCATTTGACACTAATCCGCCATATTTCACCTGATCCTACTTAACCGCATTCCATAACATCATGCAAATAGCAAATGATATCATAGTAATGCTGTGTACTCATTTGAACTTGGGTCCATCTATGCAGAAAAATTGCAATTTAATTCATACGTTCATCTTAGGTTAGTTGGTTGTTCATGTTACAGAATACTGTGACATTACAGCACCATCATTTTCTGTATTTAAACAATAGATAGGCAGGGGAGAAAACGGTTTGTTTGCTTGCAAGTAAAATTCAGATACAGCAGAAGGAAAATTAATAGTATGATTTATTCCAGGGTTTCTTATTGAAAGCATGCATAACATAAGACAATAACAAATACATATTACCAAAGAAATATTACCCAAAAGTGTAACACTTCACAATAAGGTTCCACTTGTTAATATCAGTTAAATACATTATTAACATGAATTAACAATGGAATATACTTCTAAAGCATTTATGTGTTATTTAATATTATTTAATGGTCCACACATTTTTAATGTGATTATGAATTAGAATGCAATTTCTGTTTGATGGAATGTATTCTGTTTAAAATGGATATGATTTAAAATACAATTTACTAATGCACAAGCATTTTATTTTTATTATTGGATTTTTATAAACCAGCCAGTAAAAGCCAGTGCTTTTGCCTTTTATTTTCAAATCAACTTCTTTCTTTCTTTTGTTCTTTTTTTTAATATTTAATTACATTTAAATTCAGCATCACTGTCTGGTACACTTAACTACCTATTAATTCTTCAAAGCTCATTTTTAACAATTTTTTCCTTTATTTGTGCTCTATCAATTCACCAACTTTTATGAAATATAACTTATTTAAGCCTGGATAAATTTGCTTCATAATGTATAATGTGTACTTTGGTAAGTTTAGCTTTAAAATGTGTAGCACTTTTCTCATGTGGTCACAAGCGGCTGTGTTTTTGATGGGTTCTTTCTAATTAATCTAACTAATCTGGCCAGTCACAAAAATTATCCATAGTCTGGGACATTGAAGAGGGGGCACAATCACATCTTATCCCACTCTTCACTACAACACAGATTGATAACCTGCAGCGTACAACATCTTGAGGGTGCATCTTATGAGGCGCAGTGCTCTCTGTAGCATTAATAATGTCTTTAGCACGAGTTAATAAATGGCTCACTGTCTTTCACACCCTCAGTGCGTCGCATCCCTCCTCGTTTCTCAGTGCCACCGATGGATTATGAGATCATGCCGGGAGGAAGTGTGAATATCTCCTGTCAGGCAGTGGGCGTTCCCATGCCATATGTCAAATGGATGCTGGGAGCAGAGGATTTGACTCCAGAAGATGACATGCCTATTGGGCGAAATGTTTTAGAGCTCACAGATGTACGCCAGTCTGCCAACTACACGTGTGTGGCCATGTCTACTCTCGGAGTTATTGAAACCGTTGCCCAGATCACAGTTAAAGGTACGCAGGAGTGATATTTAAAAGACTCTTTGAAGATGTTTAATGCTATTGAAGGAAGAAAAACCTTTTAGTTAAACAATATGTTCCATGGGCAGAGCCAGCATTTAGGAAGCAGGGTGGCTGATGGTTGTTCCAAAGCCTAGTGAGCTGGCTTGCTTCTAATGCCTGGCTAACTGAAATATGACCTCATAAGTCAATGACTTGGAACATTCTTCATAGGCAGCAACTCACTCTGGGTGCACACAAGATCAACATTTGTCTCACTTCCTTCACCCTCTTACTATTTGTTTGACTGAGCTGGTTTCAGTGCATCGAGAGGGCGAAAAATGCTTTTGAATTTGGCCAAAAATAGCCTTTTTAGAAGGTGTAATGAAGGTCTGGTCTTTGAAAAAGGATGAAGAAGGTCTATGAAACCTTAAATGTTATGCCATGTGTAATGAAGATACTCACTGAAAATGATAATAAACAAAAGTTTTCATAAACAAAATTTAGTTTTAAAAAAAAGTCTCATATTATGTTCACCATGGCTGCTTTTGTTTGATTATAAATACAGTAAAACAGTTTTATTGTAAATAATTAAATATTAAAATTTATATATTAAAATAGCTGTTTTCAATTTGAATATATTTTAAAATGTAATTTATTCCTGTGATGACAAAGCTGCATTTTTATCAGCCATTACCCCATTCCTCTTTAATATGATCCTTTAGAAATCATTATATGTTGATTTTATGTGCAACTAACAATCTAATTATATGATATTATTAGTGCTGGGCAGAGAATAATTCCAGTTAATACAATTACAAAATAGAGGTTTTTGTGTGCATACAGTAATATATGTGTGCATAGTGTACTGTGTATATTTATTTATTATGTGTATATATAAATACACACATATTTATATATTTAGGGAAAATATGCCATTTTTATATATTAAATGTATTTATATAATATAAATGAGAAGAATAGAAATATATGTAAATATTTGTACAATATATACTGTATGTTTCTTTATATATACATAAATTTACACAGTACATACAAGTATATTATATAAACAACAACTTTTGTTGCAATTATTCGTGATTAATCATTGCCCAGCATTATATATTATATTTTAAGTTAAAAACATTTGTGGCGATTAATATCTTTGTGTATACAGTAATACATTTTTCATGATATTTTGATGAAAAGAGCACCATCGACTGTCGACTTGCAATTAAATAACAATTACAGTTATTTAAAAATTGAAATACATATCCTTAATTTATCCATTTCCTCCTCTGTAGCCCTTCCCAATCCTCCAGGAGCTCCAGTTATCATGGAGCGATCTGCCACCAGCATCACTTTAATGTGGGACAGTGGAAACCCACTTCCTGTATCTTACTACATCATTCAGTATCGCCCCGCCTCCTCCACAGACACCTTTAAAGAAATTGATGCCATAGCAACAACTCGTTACAGCGTGGGTGGACTCAGCCCCTACTCGCACTACCATTTCCGGGTCATGGCGGTGAATTCGATTGGCCGCGGCCCACCGAGTCAAACCGTGGAAGCTCGCACGGCCGAACAGGCGCCTAGTTCCCCTCCTCGTCGTGTCAGAGGTCGTATGCTGAGCGGTTCGACGGCAATGGTGCAGTGGGAGGAGCCAGAGGAAGCCAACGGTCAGGTGGTTGGGTACAGGGTTTATTACACCTCGGATTCATTGCTGTCTGTGAGCCAATGGGAGAAGGAAATGGTTCGAGGGGCGAATTTTTTGAACATACGAGACCTGACACCGAACAAAACCTATTATATTAGAGTTCTCGCCTTCACCGCAGTGGGAGATGGACCTCTTTCCAGTGATCTGCACATCATTGCTAAGACAGGAGGTTTGCAGAATTTTTAGTTGGAATTATTTTATAGATTCTAATATTGCACCCTATTTTGTTTCTGTTGCATCATTCCCTAAGCATCGTCTTTCTGCCTTCTCTCATTTCTAGTCCCGTCCCAGCCCACAGAAGTAAAGGCAGAGGTGAAATCAGAGACCAGCATTCTTCTGTCGTGGATCCCTCCTGCTCACAGTGGTACAGATGCCATCACTGGTTATGAGCTCATTTACAGGCTTGGAGACCAGCCAGAGCAGGTACACACGCACACACACACAGATGCATACGAAATGTTTTCATTTTGTAGTGTCTGGTTTAATGCTAATAACTTTAAACTTCTATCTTCCAGAAAATATCATTTGATCCAAGCTCCAGTTACCTGCTGAAGAGTCTGAAGCCATTTTCCACCTACATATTTCAACTAGCAGCACGCAGTAAACACGGCCTGGGGGCATTCACCGGTGAAATCACGGTTCAGACTCCACAAACACGTATGTTTTGTGTCAAGCTTTTATAAAAAACAGACACAGACACCTTTATCTTTGCTAAAAATATGATTTCTTTTGAACAAGAAGCGGAAACTAGTGCTACAGACCGCAGGTTAACTTGATATTTGATATGCTGACACATACTTAGATGTGCAAAGAATATGATCAGCTTAAAGCCACGCTATATTTTCAGCATGCAAAATTTCTTTGGATGCAGCCATGGTTGTGATATGACACGCGGATGCAAACAGATAATATCGTCAGCTGGTGTGGCTGCTAATATTGTATCTTTGTAGTTATCATTCTTGGTATGAACTGTGCTTTATTCATTATTACCACGGAAATTATATACTGGCATAGAGTGGTGTAGTTATCTTTAGCTTATGCAAGAAAAAATAAAATGATAATGAGGGCTTCCCTCTGACTGCATGATATTGTCCTAGTCTGTTATTTGGATGGGTTAAGTATAGATGCCAGGTAAGATCATGAGACACTCGATTAGAAAGGATCTGGAAGAATGGAGTCAAACAAGTAAGTTTTATGTTGAATATTTTTCTTTTTCATTTCAGTTCACCGTTTGTGAATGATCTTTTGCAGTTTGATGTCTTTGTCTGTGACAGTCCCACAACATTTTACATCTGTTTTGTCTGTTTTTCTCTTATTTCTTTTCATTTTCGCACATTATCATTCATGACAACACTAAAACTAACATTGGCTTCCACAACACACACAATTAAACCTGCCCACTTCTCTAATCACCCAATCAGAGTCCATACCCCCTCCCCAGGAAGTCACATGCATAAGCCCCTCCTCCACGAGTCTATTGCTCAGCTGGGCTCCACCCCTAGTAGATGAAAATGCAGGCATAACGGGATACTCCATCCGATATGTGGCGGTGGAACGAGAGAAAGATCCCGTACAGAAGATCACGGACATCCCACCGAACTGTTTCCGGTATCGAATAGAGGGGCTGAAGAAAGGGACCCTGTACTCTGTGACACTTGCTGCCAACACTGACAGAGGTCAAGGGCCTGAGAGCCTACCGATATTGATCCGCACAGAAGAAGACGGTATGTCTGTATGACCATGCCTAAGTTTGAGCATTGACCTGAAGCTAAGCCTCCTTTTCCTTGGTCTCCCAAAGGCGCATTTGTCCTCTCAACAATTACCTTGTCCTAAACCGAGTGGTTGAATTATTCCTAACTTCCCCCAAGCTTCCCTTTGTTAAAGGATTTTTCCATTTGTATCCATAATTGCCTTTTTGTCAGATCCCTATCCATAGCAAAAGCTTTTTTCCAACGGATTGCCACACCTTTTTTTCCTCACCTTTACCGTTCTCCTGTGAGCTGCAAGGACAGTTCAGCTGTGACTACATGTCCTTTACTAAACTGCTCCTTTAGTGCCCAGCGCACCGCCGCGAGGTGTGGATGTGGTGGTCTTAAACGCCACCTCTGCCAGAGTGTCATGGAAACCTCCAGTTGCTGAGCGACAACATGGAAAGATTCGTGGTTACCAGGTGACATACGCCAGACGAACAGCAGGAGAGAGAACAGTCTTTCCCAAAATTGTGGAACTCCTACTGAGGGACCCACAGGTAGGAGACTTCACCTTACTGACACACACACACACACACAAATACGCTTCTCATTCAGTATGTGCTGCAACCCTTCTTTAGAAATGGGGAGTTAAATTTTAAAATAACTGTTTGCTCCCCCCAGAGGAACAAAAGAAGGAGGAGCAGGGGCGGACGAGGGATGCTTAGATCGAGAAACTGAGAGAAGGGTTTTTTTGCTATGTGATGTAGGATCCGATAGGGAGATTGAATAATTAGATGATTAGAAGATTGGTGATGAACGGGCTGTTGTTACCTGCGCGTGCTCCTCCCTTAGTCCAAACCAGTGAAATATTTTTATTTCAAATCCATACTGATGAAAACAAAATCACACTGATTGACATCTGTCTCTGAGAGAGCGCGATCTCCTATAAAGTACATTATTGCTAAATATTTCTTGGCAAGATTCAAACAAACATAATCTGTTATGTCTTACATGAATGTTTAGTTAATAATCGGGGACAAATCTGATGTGCGACATTGCATTAGACTCATGCATTGCAGTTGGTCTTAATATAGAGCTATCTCAATGTTAATCAAACATTAAAAGAAAAGACAGAATGACATTGTGCATTTTCTATGTTAATATTTCAGCTTGTGGAAAAACGTTATGATGGGCATTGGTTCATCATGTGACTTTCTCATCACCACCTGTTATAAAGTGGTTATCAATGTATTGCAGTTGTCTTTTCTTAAAGCTTATTGTCTTAAATATTGTCTCATTCAGCCAATAAATTAATCAAGGCAACTAGGTTTTTGTGTTCAAAATATTTTCCAAGTAATAGTTAATTCAAATAATTTAGTTATTTTAAAGATTAATAATCACATGAAAGCAAAGTGACCATTTGGAAGATCAGAAATTATTATTTATATTATATTTGAGAGTAATTTTACAGAATGTAATTGCCAAATCAACCAGTTTTTGAATGTTTTAATTTTATAAACATAAGAAAAACATATTTATTTATTCATAATGAAATGTATAATTTACTGCTTGCTAATTGTTGCGCTAATAAATATTTAGTAAGGTTTATTCAAATGTCACTACCATCACACAAAATATAAAAATCCACACATCACACATATTAAAATTAACTTTATGAAGTGCATGTGATAGTGTAATAGTTTGAAGATGTTTTTGTATTTTTCAAGGTTTCAAGAAGTAGTGCTGCTAATTGAAGTATCAATCACATGTATTAGAAATATGATGCAGATGCCAGCTATCACTTGATCTGGACGAGTTGTTTGTTTGTCAGTAATTAGTCTTCTTAGCTCAGCTAATGCTTTCTAAATGGACTTTAATTTAGCCTAAATCATCAGATAACATCAGTATCTGCTTATTATCTGCATACTGAGACAGAACCTCTGATAACTATCTCAAAAACGAAGTATTAAAACCATCATGCAATTGTTCCAGTGAACCTTTCACTCTATTTATTCTCCATAGACCTATATTCGTTGTGTTCTTGCGAATAATCATATTACATCTTGGCGTTTGCATCAATTTTAACTATTTGTGTCTTGTTTTTGCAAACAGCCACAGAATGACTCGAAACAATATGTGAGTATATCCACTTTGAACATGACCCAGAATTTGAATGAATATATTTACATGAATCAAAGTCCCTTAGAGGCAAATCAGTTCACTTTGGGGATATCTTTGTTATGCCTTCAGGCAGCTTTATTTTATCTAGGCAGCAGGCATGAATAGAAATATACCTGAGTGGATAAAAAAATGCAGTCTGTCTGTCAAGAGTCAAGTCAAATTATAAAGGTATCAACGATATAAAAAAAGCTGTTTTAGCTCAGATCATTGTAAAAAATAATCATGCAGGTATAGCTAATGTGTAAATCAGACAGTATCTCAATCAAACCGCTATTGACTCCTTTAACCAAGAAGCTGGACATCCATTCGCTGTCATATTGAGCATTACAATTTCTCCCATTAATTTTGCAACAATTCCTTGCCTTCGTGCTTACTTAGTCTCTGTTATGAATACAGAATTATGTGGTGCAGTATTGCAGTATTTATTTCATTTTGTTGAATTAGTATTATGGTAAAATGTGTATTTGTTTATCAGGACCTGATTTTGACTGATTTATGGCCGAACACTGAATACTCTGTGACTGTGGCTGCATTCAACTCGAAAGGCGATGGAGCTCGCAGCAAACCTACAGTCATCAGAACTAAGCCATCATGTGTGTACACACTCCAACATACATGCACGCTAATGCATTAATATAAAAACCTGTTTTATGTCTATCTACATGTTAAAGAGAAAGGTCACCCAAAGATGAAAATTGTTTACTTACCTTCAATTTATACCAAACCTGCTTAACCTTGTTTTATTACTGTATATAGAACACTACAGGAGACAATTTGTGGATTGCTCTTCTGCACAGCAAACAATGCTTTCTAAGACTAGATTTTTGTCTTATTTCCAGCTAAAATATCTAAAAATTATCAAATCAAGAAGGATTTTCTAGACAAGAAACAATTACTGTCTAGTTTTCAGAAAAAACAAGCTAAAAATTATGTGAGGTTTTACTTCAAACAAGCAAAATAATCTGCCAATGGGGTAAGAAAAAAAATCTTATTTTCTGTTTTAAGTAAGAATATTTTGCTTACCCGATTGGTATTATTTTGCTTGTTCTAAGCAAAAAGTTACTTAATTTTAGCTTGTTTATTTATTGTCTAGAAAAGTCTTCTTGATTTGAGAATTTTTTTATATTTTGGCTAGAAATAAGACACAAAATCTAGTCTTAGAAAGCATTTTTTACAGTGTGCACCTTTCAAATAAAGTTTTTTTGATCGCTGCAGCTGGATAATAAGTGTATTTTTTTTTTTTAATTGTAAGCTTTGTGTTCAACTTTTCGATTCATAAATGAATCTATCATAAAACTGGATCAAATAATTCAAATGATTCTCAGACAAATCGGACTACTTCCATTAATATAAAAATGTCCCATGGAAAGTAGTGGTGGATATCAAGAGCGAATACCACTGAATGAGTTAAGCTTTTCTATTTATAACATCTTCAAATCATTCAGACCAATTTAATGATTCACTGAAGAGAAATTATTTTCCAACAAATCATAGTATTTTAACTCTTTGAATAATAATGTGCGAGTTCAACCTTTGGATCATTAAATGAAACATTCAGACTGATGATTCACTGACAAGCTCTAATTGCTAACAAATCGCACTTCTTATATTCACCTAAAAAATGATGGTGAATGTCAAGATTTTTAATGAATATCGTGGAGTCTGTGACATTTTGATTCAACCAATTTGTGACCAGATTCAACAATTGACTGAAAAGAGCACTTCTCTTATTAGCTCTATAGTGAATGTAAGTGAGTCATTCAAAAGGTTCTTTAGTCCCAGTTCATTTTAATTCCATAGAGAAGAACATTGAAACTTTGTTCTTTTGTGTATTGCATAAGAAAGTCTTTTGATATTCATTTTTGGGTGAACTAATCAAGTAACCACATTGTCAAGTATATCACTTAACCCTACACATATCTTGTGACAGTGCTACATACGTAGTGTTGATCTACAGTATTATTTTCTACTCCACAGTGCCAGGTATGCCAATGCTTACAGTTGCACCATTGGATGATGGCACTGTCCTGCTGAAATGGCAACCTCCCCCTGCTGGTCTGTCCCCTGTGTTGGGCTACAGACTCTCATATGGCCAGGCTGACCCAACTTCAGACACCTTCATGGTGCAAGAGCTAAACTCTGAGGAGCGCACATACTCCGTCCCATCTTTGAGCGCAGGGGTGCTGTACTTGTTCCGTCTTGCGGCCCGTACCATCTGGGGTTACGGTTCAAGCGCTCAGGTCACACTTCTAACACCACACGTAGTGCAAACAACCACAGACGACATGATAACAGCCCCAGGGACAACAGATGCTTTAAATGTGAGTGCACAGGAAACCGTTCCGCTTTTGGCTAACTTAACAGCCGAAGATATCAACTCCTCTTCTGTGATCCTGAGATGGGAGCGACCAAAAAACTATGACTGGATCCAGGGTTATCGTGTGTGGTTTGCTGTCACCTTTAGTAATGGGACGGACATTGCCATGGAATCAGACGTTTCGGAGGCCACAGTGGTTCTGAACGGCCTACGGCCAAATACCGAGTATGTGGCGAGAGTGTGCATGCTTAGCAAACACGGCCCTGGGCCCTATAGTCTTCCTATATCCATCAAAACACAACCAGCACAGGAAGGTAGGACTCATGTGTTTCCTACTCACACACAAACATTTACTGTCAAGCAAGCTTTCCTAAACAAAACCACTACATTTTCATTACTCTAGAAGGATATTTTCTTTTTTATATTTTTTGTCTGTCTTTGTCGGTCTGAGTCTCTTGTTCGGTGACATCCATTAAGTGCATATAAAAGGTGAGAATCTGTAAATGGATCTGGGTGATTGTGGAGTGCTCCATTATCTCGTAAGACAACAGTCGTAAAGGTGAGCCTTTAGAAAAGAGTGATGACTTCTTGTCAGCGCTATAAGAAAAAGTAACTTACTAGCTCTTTTTTTCTCCTGGCGGCTCTGTGCACCTTTTACAGATAACAGGCTGATGTGGTAAATGTGTTTTGTAGAAACAGTTGAAAAGATTCTTTGATGTTCTTTATAAATGCTTTAGCAACGCTGGAGGCCAGAGGTTTTGCTCAGGTGAGCTGAAGTATTGATGTGTAATGTTGTTGATCTTTTGTTTTTTTCTCTCTCTCACCCTCTTTAATAGTGTTTGCTGTGAACTTCAGAGTGAAAGCTGCTATGAAGAGTTCAGTGCTGCTGACCTGGGAGTCACGAACCACCAGTAATAAAGCACAGTCTCTTATTGTAAGTACTGCAAAATACTGTGTGTGTGAGAGAGAGAGAGCATGAGACTGGTTCTGGTTTTTACTTTAAAAGTCATCAAAACGTAACTTGGTGTAAGTAACAGCAAAAACAAATGTCAAATAAGAAATCCGAAGGCTTTTTTTAGGCTGTGTTTGTCTTTTTAAAATAACTTTAAGCTCTTTTGTTGCCTCCTGTTAAGTGTGCTGAGGCCCCCTGGTGGGCCCCTGGTTGAGAATCAATGGCTTAGGTGACGGAAGATATCATAAATCAGTAAAAAAACAAACATGTGGGTGTGTGTGTGTTGTTCTTCCATCGCCACCCTCCATGCAGCATATTGAGATGGAATAGTATATGACAGTGTTTGTATAAACATGTGAGTGTGCACATGTTAGCAAGTGTCTGAGGTGTCAGTCCTAATCTCTCTCTGCCCTCCACAAATGTGCGCATGCCACAAGATGTGCATAGACTTGGCTTGTTAAGTGTGCAGTTTACATTTATTTGCATTTCTATTTTCTGCTTCTCTCTCAGATCTCATACGGTGATGGTGAGAGTGTGGAGGTGGATGGGCGGCTTGGGCAGAAGTTGGTGACTAAGCTGAAGCCCCAGTCTCTTTATACCTTCATATTAACTAGTAAAGCTGATGGCACTGGGGGCCTGCAGCACCGTGCAGACGCGATGACGGCTCCAAACCTGCTGACTAGGAAACCCCAGCTGCTGGATAAGACCAGCTCTCAGAGCATCGCTACCCTGCAGCTGCCCACTGTCCAGGGGCAAGCTAATGTGAGGTCAGGAATACACCAATTCAAATAGAGGGTGGTCAAATTTGACTTACTTTGAACTTTAAACTAGATTTATGTTTTAATGTCACTATTGATGAGGCTTGTATGATCTTTAATAATAAATATTTAAATGCAAGATATTTATAGAGTACCTGAAGCAGACTTTCAGTCTTTTTTTTTTTGTTTAGTTTAGTTTGCACAAGAAGAGAAACTGATACTATAAAAGTACAAGACAAAAATGCTATCCATATACTGCGCAGGGAGACCCAAGGGACTTATTTAGAACCTCCACCTAAACAATAAAGCAAACAAAAACAACTCATGAAACTGGAAAAAGAGCTTAATAACAATAACAAAATATACAAGTACAAAAGTACAAGTAACTACAAAATAACAGAAAACCCCCCAGAAGTAATATTAAAGAAATTAACTAAATTATATACTCCGAAAACAAACCATATAAAGTACATGAAATACATTCAAAATGAAAAAGACAATAAAATATACTTCAGTATCTTTAGTTGGATTTTAGCACTACTTCCTCACAATTAAAATGCATTGAGTACAAAATTAGTTTGAACAACACCAGTAACACCTCAGTTTCTTTATGAGATTCACCCATTCTAATTAATATCATATTTTTATTGGAAGGGGTTTCTACATTGTAGTCGTCCCCCTGAAAAGGCAGAGAGGAGGAAACTTCCAGAATTTATGGAGTGATCCAGATGAGGTGAACATTGATGAGGTAATACATTTTTGTAATTGAGTTGCAGATGTAACAATTTTCATCAAGTTGTTTACTATCGTTGTTGAAAAGCTGTTTGAAGTTTAAAGCACATGTTGGTTCAGCGCAGGGGAGTTGGAGTGTCTATTGTGATTAACGTAGCTTGTGTCATGCTCTTGTCTGTTTTCTGCTCTCTCCAGCTGCTGAGGGAGATTAATGGCACCGGTCGCTCTGTGCGTCTACGGAGGCAGGCGGAGGCAAAAGCCTACATCAGCGCTCATTTCCAGAATCTTCCAGCTGAATTCAAGCTAGGAGATGGACGTGTGTACGGAGCTTTCCTCAACCGGCCGCTTGTAAACGGACAGGAGTATGTGTGCTTCGTGCTGGCTATTCTTGAACTGGGCCAGAACGTAAGTTCTTCTTTTCTCTCTTATGTTGGAGTATCTTGGGGGGGGGGTGTATATATATATAATTTTTTATTTTTTTTAATATATATAATGTAGTGATTAGATATACTGTGTTAAATAATTATTGTGTGCAAATAATTTCAGAGAAAAACATACCTCAACATTTAGTAAAGAAGATTGTGATACACTGCTTATTTTTAAAGCAGATTTTTTTACAGAAAATGTGGAGGCAAAGCTACAACTGCATCAAGCGTTTTTGAAAGAACTGTAGTAAGAAAGATATTTTTGTTTTTTGATTGACAGACCGTGTACTCGACGAGTCCATTCTCTGATGCCGTGCTGTTCTCTGATGTTGAGCCGCAGCCAATCGTTGACGAGGAGGAGGGGCTTCTGTGGGTGGTGGGGCCAGTGCTGGCGGTCATATTCATTATCAGCATCGTCATCCTCATCCTCCTTTTTAAAAGGTGAGGGAGAAAGATATCTGAGCAAAAAAATGATTGAGAATTTGATGATTTGAATGTAGATTATTGAGGAAATTAAGTGACACATTCATTTAAAACTAGAAAATTGTTACATTCAAATCATAGACTTATGGTGAAAATATTATAGATGGTTTGTATTTTACTTCTACAGAAGCTGATTTTATTTATGCCTAATTGATTTTTTTTCTTCCCTCGTTTTATCTGTGCACAAACCAGCAAACCAGACAGGTCTGTGTATTATGTTTCTCTCTAAATCTAATTAGGACCTAAATGCAATATAAACTATTTCCTACTAAGTGAGTGTTGCTTTAATGCTCCTGCGCGTGTGATGTTACAGGAAGCGGGCAGAGCTGGAGGGCAGGAAGTGCAGCTTTCCCAGCAGCAGTAAAGCCATGAGTTCCCAGCATCCATCTGACCCAGTGGAGCTGCGTAGAATCAACTTCCCAACGGCTGGTAATATACTGATGAAAAGACATGTCACAAACACACTCACACACAGGTACAGAGTGCTCAAGAATCAACTTTCAGTGCCCCTTTGATGCACACACAGGCTGTCGGTATCAACACAGTGCTGTCTCTTCTTTTAGGTTTGCGTGCATCTATCATCGGTTATCGGCGGTTATCAAGTTAGTTGTGGTTTTTGAAGTCTACATCGACTGCTTAACCCCATTCATACTTATGCAGTAACCGGTTTGGCTTTTTCATCCTCTTAACTCATAACAGGGCTCATAACAATGCAGCGCGTGAAGATATTCTCTCTCTGCTCTGACTGACGACCAGTTCACACACACCAGCAAACAATCATACATACACTTTTCATTGTCTTCCCTGGTTTATATGTAGCTTTTATCTACTAACCTCTGAACTTAACTTTCTGCATTTTTAGATTTTCTTTAAGACATTGTTTAGTGTTTTTAAAGATATTTCGCAATCCTCCTTGTGGGGAGGTTTTGTTCTGATCTACACACCACGATAGCAGATCATTATAGCTAGGTGTCTATATTGGGATATACCAGAGTTGTTTTTAAATGAAACATAATATATTAGAGATTATATTCATTGAGTGTTGAGTCTTTGTTAATGCTGAATTTGTTAAACAGGCAACTATTGCAGATAAGAACTCTTCTCAGTGATATTCTAAATACAGCAATATTGATTTCTGCCTTAAGTTTAATTTGATCTGATTCAGCTGTTTCATTGTGTATGTCATCTTCCTTAATACTTCTGACGGTCTTGTAATCTATACCCAATTCTGTGCTCATTCAGTTTAGTTCAGATTTTATTTATAGAGGATTTAGAGTGGGATATGAATATCTGTTTGGGCGGAAACCAGTCCCACAAAAATAAGTTATATACTAAATAATTGTTAAAAAAAAATGTCTGTGAGTAAACGTTTACATCACTAGACACAACATTTGTGCATGTAGGTAAAAACCTTCGTTTTCTGCATTTTCAATGACCTACACTACAATAAAAATTCTAAACCATTCTATTGAAGTAATATGATACTTTTTTAGTTTATAGATGCCTAGTGTATCATATAGTGTAAACATGGCAATCTTACATTTTGTGAGCTTTTAATTATTGATCAGTTATTTTTATATGGACATTAAATGCATTTAAAACATTACATTACATAAATAAGTGTCCAACAAAAAATACAACCATCCGCAAGTGGCCTTTCTGTTTAAATTGGTCTGAACTTTCAGTACTATAACATCTTATTCCTTCATAAAATATATTTATAGGATAATTATAAATGTATATATTTCTTCATATATATATATATATATATATATATATATATATATGTACATAGAAATATTAACAGTACAAACATAATGTAAACAAAAACCTTTATTTTGGATGTGATTAATTGTGATTAATTGATTTGACAGCACTAATTTAAATATGAAATGAATGTGAAATATAGAGTGACAACTGGTATTTATGTTCACTTTATATTTATAGGTATTCTGCAGTATTGTTATAAAGAGATCTTCTGTTTACATTACAAGCAGAAATTATCAGCCATATAAATATCAGCAACATTATCAAATTGCATATTTTGGGTAAAATGCAATATTTACAAAAATAAAATGGAGGTGCTTTTCTCTCATCAGTATGAGCTCCAAATTCTCATTATTTCACACTCTTAAAGCCATAAAAGCCTGATATTCAAAAGCATGTCAATTAACTGTCTAAAATAACAATAAACTGTTCCATAAAAAAAAAGGTATTTGACATTTTTCATATACAGTATAAAGCTTTCTGGTGATATTATTTAGCAGTAACTCATGAACCCTAGTCCTAAAACATGATATTACTAACATTCTCTCACACTGCTCGAAGAACTCAGCCCAGCAGCGTGCCGAGTTCTCAGGGTCTGAACTGATGTGTTTGTGTGATGTGACTGACAGGCATGACCAGCCACCCTCCAGTGTCCGTCTCAGAACTGCCAGTTCACATAGAGAGGATGAAAGCCAATGATAACCTGAGGTTCTCGCAAGAGTATGAGGTCAGATTTCACACACAAACACACTTATATTCACACCCCACAGGTGTACATTAAAACATATTGGCCAGCGAGTGATGTACATTAGCACCACATTTTCAGCATGCTACCGTATAACATGCTTTGAATTCTTTTTCATGTACTTTTGTTGTACGAGCACAAATTTGAATGCATAGGCCTTGTGATGTTGATAACGTGTGAAGTTCAGCATGGGGCTTGTCCAGTGTGATGTGTAATTCATGGCGTGCTTCTCTCTTGTAGTCTATTGATCCAGGGCAGCAGTTCTCATGGGAACATTCTAACCTTGAGATTAACAAGCCAAAGAACAGATATGCCAACGTCATCGCCTACGACCACACCAGAGTAGCACTTTCCAACAATGATGGTGAGATTGTGTGTGCTCAGTATGTCAATATTGCTTTTTCTATGTCTGTATTCATAAGAATTCACACAATTTGAATCTAAAAGGGGTATTTTCAAGGGAAATCAGCTAAGAGAACATTATTATGTCTTCACATTTATTGCACCTTGCACCATTGCTGTTTGTTATCTCTAAATGCACACATAACTGTACATTATAAGCTAAAACCTAATTTATTTTGGTACATAAATATTAAAAATAAATATAATAAAAAGAAATTACTCAAACATTTGTCAAATATCATGCAATATGATAGCTAAAATCATAAAATAAAAAAAAGTTAAAATTCTAGAGCTAAATATTTACATTTTAAATTATAATAATAGTATAGAACTATAATAGTATAGAAATAATATTAAAATAACACTGACATACTAATCACCTCTGATACATTTACAAGTTATATCCCTTATATTGTTTATTTTTGAGCGTTTTGAATTGATCAGTTTCTTATTTTTTTTAATTTTTTTTTATTTATTTTATTTAAAAATAATTTATTTAATTTATGCACTTTTTCCTTTATTGTGATAGAACAGTATAAAAGCATCGAGATGGGACTCGGGTTGCCCAAAGTGCAGCTGCACTGTATTCGGCCCTGATGCTGCTATGTAATTTTGAAATATTAGATCCGACACACTTCTAATGGAACTGAATTAAATCTTTTATTCACACCCATTCAAATTTATGAAGAGCGTTTCGTTTTTTTCTCTTGTCAGTTTGAAAGTGATGAAGTTTTTGTCATTCCCTCTTGTTATGCAGGTGTTCCTGGCTGTGACTACATCAATGCCAACTTCATAGATGGGTACCGCCGACAGGGAGCTTACATCGCCACCCAGGGCCCCATGCCAGACACGTTTAGTGACTTCTGGAGAATGGTGTGGGAACAACACACAGCGAATATCATCATGATCACCAAACTTGAGGAGAAATCCAGGGTGAGAGCACTAAAACATACAAATACAGAAACTCTCAAGTCATGTGCACTCATACATTTCCAGACAGAAACACTCACAGTCTCTGTTCCAAAATCTAGTAAGCGTTCTTGTTTGGTCACTTATACAGAATGCATGCACATTCTTGGTCACACTGTGAATTAGTACATTAAAAACAATAGAAAAGCAAAATTCAAACATTGAAATACTGGTGAGGACATACCCAGCAAAAAGAGTATATATGGTTACCCTAGTCGACTACCAATGTGAGCGAAGTCAGTCACATGATCAAGGTCTTCTGTGAAATACAATAGTTTATTGTAGATGTGAGAGCTCTAAGTGAATGAAAACATCCTGTATAGTTTTAAATCTGAAAGTGCATGTGTATAAAAGTGTCTCTCGTAAAAAGGAGTCCACTCTGAATCAATGAAACAAGTCATTTTTAAAATGAATCCCTCGCCGTTTCATGTTGACTTCAAAAATGAAATATTAGCATATTGCATTAAATAGCATATCACCATAAATCGTTGAGTGAATCGCTTGGGAGTCATTGAGCAAGTAAGGTCAAAATAAATTAATATTATACAACAATGAAAGTTTTTTTTTTTTTTTTACCTCGCATGCATGTCAACCTGTTGTTGGGGCTGCCAAAACCAAAAATTTATCTTAAATGAACCTTACCCATACTTTAAATCAGATTTTCAGAAGCTTTGGCCATTTATGCAGCCCACCAAAAATATTAGATGAACTAAAATTTGTTTGCATCAGGATGCTTAAAATGCTGACTGGATTTTGAAACAGAATTGCGACACGAAAATGCCTAATCAAACTCACACACACACACACACACACACACACACACACATATTAACCATACTAACTTTTTGATCAAACACAGCATTGATATTTTCCATATTTCTCAGTGAGTCTGTTGTGTGGTGTTACGGAGCAGAGTAAGTCTTATGCTGTTTGTCTATTACTCTCCAGATGCCTTCGTATTTCTTCTCAAAGGCAAGACGTCTCACTTGGCTAATTAGACCACTGTCACTTTTCACTTGAATGGTTGATATTCCGTGTCTCACCTCTTTTCTCCTTGTTAACTCTGCCTCATCCCTTTTTTACACCCACTCTCTCTTTTTCTGATCTGTCTCTTCTCGCTTTCTATTTCCCTCACTAACCTCTGAGACACATTTCGCCAAAGTATAACTTGAATTTTTGGCTGGTTATCACACTCTCACTGCATGCTGAAATGTACTCTCCAAGGGTGTGTCTCAGTCTATTCCCTAGTTCCCTTTTGTGGGAATTAGTAAAAATAAGTTAAAAGGCATTCTGCTGATTTCTAGGGAGTGAACCGTTCAGTGCACTGGAATGATTTTGACAATGAGGCAACCCACTCCCTAGGTAGTGTAATTACTAGTGAACTAGGGAGCAGACTGACACATAGCCATGTGAGTACTGTTGATGGAAAGCAGCCAGGCTGAAGAGCAGCTGACTTGATCTCAGCTGATTCTTCAGCTCTCTTCTAATGTCTCCTTTGACATTGAGACGTATGTAGCAGTGAGAGGTTTACTAAGTGTCTGCTGAACTGTGTGCAGAATAAATGCGATCAGTACTGGCCCAGCAGAGGGACAGAGACGTACGGATTGATGCAAGTCAATTTACTGGACACTGTGGAGCTCGCGACCTACTGCGTCAGGACTTTTGCTCTTTTTAAGGTATCTAAGCAGCAGTGATCTGCACATAAACACCATGTACAAACATTTTTACTCTCCAAAAGGTAACCTAATGGCAGGCTCCACCTTCCACAAATTCCATTTTAGTATATGGTACTGTACTGTGCTGAATTGTGTAATTTCTTTGGGCAGAGTGGAAGTGGCGAGAAAAGGGAGGTTCGTCAGTTCCAGTTTACAGCATGGCCAGATCAAGGAGTACCTGAACACCCCACTCCCTTCCTGGCCTTCCTCAGACGGGTCAAAGCCTGCAACCCCCCAGACGCTGGACCTATTGTGGTCCACTGCAGGTAACTAGGACAGAATTAAGCATTTAAATCCAGACACTTGTTAAGGTTCTTTCTATACCAATGAAATGTACTCGTAAGCTGCTTTTCCACTCTCTAGCCTAACGATTCTAAGAACTCTCAGGTACGGTTCCAGTTGTTTTCCCACGTGAGCCTGGTGTGGCGCGAAACAAACACATCGGCCTGGAATTCTGTGTAACCATGCCAAACCGTGCTGTTTGAGTGCGTGACATCGCCAATCAGGATCTTCTGCCTGTTGCCTGGCTGCTAGTTTCTTGGTGGCTTGCTAAGCACAATATTTTGAGCAGTATGAACACAAATTAGTAATAAAATCTAAATAAATTTCTGATCATACTTCATAATCGCTTTAGTCTGTAGAGAGCATCCAATCATTGGCAGAAATTGTGTTGATTATATGAAACTGGTGTAATGTCACAGAAGTGATGCGCTCAGTGCTTTTTGTGTAGTGAGGGTTTTTATTTCGCTTAGGCACAACAAAGCAACATTACCAAGGTTTTTACAAATGAACTCAAACAGGGAAAATAAATATGAAAAATAAAAGACTTGCAGGAAAAAATAAAAATAGGAAATATTAAATGTATGAAAAGGCTCCCCCAAACTTTATCCTGTGGTTCTCATCTACTACGTAACTTCCTCAGAAACACTTGCTTGCAACATAACTATAAATTTATCGAATGTTCAGTTTCAAATTTGATCTGGTTTTAGTATAGATTTCCGTTTTTGTCTATTAAATAAATCAAATAATGTTTTCACTATTTCATATTTTTCATTAACATTTTAACCACAAAGAAAATCACTGCATTTTTAACAGTAGAGGTCAAATGAATGGAGAAAAGATGAGAGAGGAGAGAACCAATCAAATAATGATTTTAAAATATAATATAGAATAAATAATTAAATTAAATACAAAAGCATAACTTTTGTATTATATATTTGTCCATATTGGTGTAATGATTTTATTTTATGAAACTATTCAGTGAGAAAAAAAAAAAACGCCAAAAACATTTTGACCCATCAGTAATTTTTTTTTACGATCATTATGCTGGGATATGCACTAATTGGACTGCATTTTCTCTCTCTCAGTGCTGGTGTGGGCCGAACGGGCTGCTTCATTGTGATTGATGCCATGTTGGAGCGTGTGAAGCAGGAGAAAGCGATAGATATTTATGGTCATGTGACTCTGATGCGATCTCAGCGAAACTACATGGTGCAGACAGAGGAGCAGTATGTCTTTATTTATGATGCTCTGCTGGAGGCTGTTTCCTGCGGCTACACAGAGGTTCCTGCACGGAATCTTTACGCCTACATCCAGAGACTGTCACAGACGGAACCGCCAGAGCACATCAGCGGAATGGAGCAGGAATTTAAAGTCAGTACATCCCATGGCATATACTTCCAATGTGACATATTTGTTACTTTTTTCAGTAACATGTGAACTGATGAGATATCAATTAAACCTTAAAAATGAAAAACAACACATTTAAAAAATAGTCCACGACACCGTCTTATAAATAATATATAAAATACTGTATTGTTTTCTGTTGCTGGCAGTTTGTACGTTGCTTTGTAATTTGCTTGTTCATAATAATGTTCTTTCTTTTTTCTGTGTCCCTTTTTCAGCGGTTAGCTAATGCCAAAGCGCATAACTCCCGATTCGTCAGTGCCAGCCTTCCGTGCAATAAGTTCAAAAACCGATTGGTCAATATCATGCCATATGAGACCACACGTGTGTGTCTGCAGCCAATCAGAGGAGTGGAGGGCTCAGACTATGTCAATGGCAGTTTTATAGATGGCTACAGGTACGTTGCCATCTCTCTTTTTCATATATATTTATTAGCACACATCAAACAACACATCTACAAAACAAGCACACATCAAAGCTGGTGAAATTCTCAGTTCTTGAAGTTTTAATTTCCTTCTCATCACTCCAGGCAACAGAGGGCGTATATTGGGACTCAGGGGCCGCTGGCTGAGACCGTTGAAGATTACTGGCGAATGCTTTGGGAACATAATTCCACTATCGTAGTTATGCTTACTAAACTCAGAGAAATGGGAAGGGTTAGTCACAAACACACATACATGTCAATTCTGTTTATTGTGAAGTGATTAACTGCCAATCAGTGTTATTTTAGTACTTAAATTCTATTTTCTTAATATTAATTAAATGTTTTTATTTTCAGTTTTTGCTTTAATTTTAGTATAATTTGTCTTTTTTTTTAAGTGTAATTTATTTTTATTTCTATTTCTGTTTTAGTTTTACTTTTAACTTGAGATCCAGTTTGTGCTTCGACCTAGTTCACTGATATTTCTATTTCATTTCAGCTGCATTTAACGATAGTGATGAATGTGTGAACTTTTTTCTGATGCAGGAGAAATGTCATCAGTACTGGCCATCTGACAGGTCAGCACGCTATCAGTACTTTGTGGTGGATCCCATGGCGGAGTACAACATGCCTCAGTATATACTCCGAGAGTTTAAAGTCACAGATGCAAGGGTATGTCAAGCACTCGTTAAAACCTTTAAAGGGGTCATATAATGGTTCTAAAAAGAATGTTATTTTGTGTTTATGGTGCAATGCAGTGTGTTTGTGCGGTTTAAGGAGCAAAAGCACATTATTGCCTCATACAGTAAACATAACACCATATCTGCATTTGTGAACGGAGAGAAAGAACTTTTAAAAGAATATATCTTTGGTTTTGTGACTTTGAAACTTTACAGATCTCCTTTATGCTCCAAGAGCTTGTAACACTCGAAAGAGAAGGAAAAAAATCTATAAATATGATAATAAATTGCATCATAAGACTCCTTTAAGAATATAGTCTCTTTTTTTTATTCTGGAAATGTATATATATTCTGAGTGTATATTTTTCTACTGTAAAATAAAATATACATATTCCACAAATATTTTTTATGTTTAATTTTATTTCATGTATAAGTTGCATTATTTCTGTTAAATGCTTTGAGTCAGTTCTTTTGAATGATTCAGTATTAGTCATTAGCTCTGGGATTTTTCCAGCATAAATCTAGGTTTTCTCGATTACACTTTATAAAGCTTTCATTCAGAACATTAACTAACCTTACTACATTATATAATGCTTGGAACTCATTAGCTGGCAAATGAGAAATTATTTATTAGACAGAGCCATCATAAAAATTGAATGCATTTCCATGGTTTATATAACCTCTGGATGAAATGCTGCCCCTCTCTGTCTCTCATGACATGTCTCCTTCTACTAGGACGGTCAATCCAGAACAGTCCGGCAGTTTCAGTTCACGGACTGGCCAGAACAGGGCGTGCCAAAATCCGGTGAAGGCTTCATTGATTTTATTGGTCAAGTGCACAAAACAAAAGAGCAGTTTGGTCAGGATGGACCGATCTCAGTACATTGCAGGTGAGGAGAAAAATTGAAAAGATGGATTTTATCCTTGTGTTTAGTAAATATATAGAGTTGAGTTAAAATTCCTCTATTACAAGCTTAGGTCGTCATTGGCAGAAAAGGTCATGATTCAAAATACCAATCAGAGTCAAGTCTTACGAACCAATTGTTGTATTTAATGTGTTACTCAGTGCTGGCGTTGGGAGGACAGGTGTATTTATCACTCTCAGTATAGTATTGGAGAGGATGCGTTATGAAGGAGTGGTGGACATCTTCCAGACTGTCAAAATGTTGCGCACTCAAAGACCAGCCATGGTGCAGACAGAGGTAAGCTAGCACACTGCCACACACATAATGCAGTATCCATGTCTTTCTAGTCATACTACTCAGAATTCCTTTAGACTAGCACAAGTTAACAATTCTTCAAACAGCCGCCCATGATTTTATTGCATGTTAAAATACTTTTTAATTTAGTAACTAAACATGCAAAGCCATTTGTAGGTCGATTCACCATAATGTTTGGTCAAAATGTGTCTATAACGCTTTTAGCATTGCTGTATTTTGACATGAACAATAGCATGTCATTTCTTTTTCTTTATTGTGACTTTATTACCAACTATTGAGAGTTTTGCATAGTCTTGTTTATTACATCTTATTATTTTGTTTCATACAGTTCACTTTCTCTTTATATCTCCCACGTGGTGGCTTATATATGCATCTTATCCCTACAATTTTGACTTTATAATCACAACTTTATTTCTCATTTAAGTTTCATAATTGTGACTTTATATCTCCTCATTGACTTTTTTCTTAAAATCATGACTTTATTATTCATTATTCTGACTTGATTTATTATAATTGTGTGTTATTACTTGTTATAGGACAACTTTGATGAAAGGTTTTGATCCACTTGGAATGTTGACTCCTGAATATTTATCTCATCATTAAAACATTATTTTTTATAATTAAGAATTTATGTCTCATTGTTGCTATAAATCTCATAATTGACTATTTCTGTTAAATATTCACTCTATTACGACTATATTTTGCAACCTTCTAATAAATGTGATTGGTGACATTTTATTTTAAAGTGTTGTTGTTACACATAACTCATTATTTGTTATTATAATGGTAAGTATATGTAATATAAGTAACCCTAAACCAAACACTAATCCTAACCCTAACTGTACAGTAAGTACATGTAATTAATTAATATTACTCAATGCTTAAATGTAAAATGACTCTGTAACAAGGACACCTAAAAATAAAGTGTAACGTGATTTTATCTCTCACAATTGTAGCTTTATATCTCACAGTCGTCACTATTTTTCAGCATTTCTTTTTCTTTTTTTAACTAAACTGTTTTCAATAGTTTACTAATCAGCAGTTTGAGATTTGGCTTAAATGTTGTGTGTGTGTGTGTGTGTGTGTGTGCCCTCCACAGGAGCAGTACCAGTTCTGCTATCGAGCAGCGCTGGAATACCTGGGCAGTTTTGATCACTATGCAACATAAAACCTTCCCCTGGACCAAGGGCCACATCATTACACACCGAGACCCGCATCTGATCAATCTGACAGCCTCATTCTGTTGCCCACAGCTCAAGAGTCTGTTTGATTTCTCCCGACAGCACACTATTTAATAGCCAGACAGGGAGGGCAGCTGGGATACAGAATTGTCACAACAAATTGTAGCTCCAATCACACAGCTAAAAGTTGTCAAGTCATATTTGAGGTGGAGTAAAACTCTGGCAATCTTCCAGCAGATCCAATGAAATCGCGGGAATACAACAATGTGCTGCCTGGACCGATTCAACAGACCAAAACCCAGCGAGGAAACCGCAGTCAAGCAGTTTGATGGTATTTTTATTGATGGTCACCAGAGCCCCCCCTCCACTGTTTTTGTCACCAGTTGTATAGTGGACCAACTCACTAAAGTGAAAGTACAAAACGAAATTCAGCGACACCCTAAATATCGGTGCTTATGCCAACAGTATCCTGTTAGATTTTCTGTAGCACACACATAGATATATACACGTGCATATCTATCACAAGGAAAAATAACAAGCTAAAAATGGGGATTCGTCTCAAAAACTGTGCAATATTGAACGTGAACTGCACCTTCAAGATTAAAACCACTCAAGTATTAGAGATATTCTCACTGTAATTATATTCTCATTAATCCTATATGATATAAAGTAAAAAAACAAACAAAATGTTATTATGCATATTAGCACATTATATATAAAAATCGTCAATGTATTGAGTGATATTTATACTATGTGAGTGAGGTACTTGTCAGCGCACATAAGTTACGAAAAGTACTGATTGCAGTAATATTTAAGAAGGATTTAGTTTTTTCACTAAACTTACCAAAACAACTATTTCCATGCTTTCTATCAGGACTGGAAGAAACATGAGGTGACACGGTTAAAACAATAACACAATGGATCATCTGACACTGGTAGTGCCTTATCATAGTCACATGTTTAAAATGGTTCGCTATTAAAGTTAAATGTTCCACATTTATGGATATGAACCTGCTTTTATGTAAAAAAAATATATAATGCTTATTAAAACCTGAAGTAAATACAGTTACATCATCCAGAGTGAATTTTAATATATAATATATTTCACACCAAGACCAATTTTAAGTACCAGGGTGGTGTATTCATTCAAGTACTGCCAAGATGACTAGACAGTTCTATTACTGAAAGCCTTTTTTTTGAGAGGACACGCATTTATTGTATCGATATTGGGCCAAGAGAACTGCATATTCCATTACATATATTATAGCGATTATATTATAATTGATTTGTATTTGAAATTATAATGGAGCATAGAACAGGAAATAGTTTTCTCACTTTCAGTCCATAGCGCTGCAGGAAACTGTTAACGTCTGCATTCTTGTTTATCAAGCGTTGTGATAGTATCAGTGATGTTGGTTTGTTCACATTGTTCACATGCTGGTGAAAGTGGATTTTAAAAGCCAGAGCTAGCTGAGATAAATGAAGATTTTAAAAGACTTTAAGTTTAACGTCCAGATTTTGATTCTTAAAGCATTGCATGAGAAATTAGATCTACAAGCACATAGAAACGGCCCTATTGTGTCTGTATCAACGTCATGGACCGTAGCAGTCGTATGGTTATGGTTATGGATATGACTGCACTCTTGTTCTATGCACTAACCCTTACTATTTCTTCAACACAGAATGTTATTTGTATCGAATGAGATGACTTTCACAGTGCGTGCATGTTAAGAGAAACACAAGTCTTGGTTCCAAAGCTTAAGACCGTATGTGCGTATTGTTATTGTTGAAAACTTTTAGATGACAGGGTGGTTTAATATGAGTGGTTTTCCTTCTAGTCCAGTGGTAACAGTCATCATTCAGTAATTCCAAGGAAGTCTGGTCACTGCGAACTTCAGCTCATTTTACGTTCAGTGTAAAGAAATGTTTTCCTTTGCAGAAGCCGTCTTTGTGTACTTTTCTTTTCTTTTTTTCTAGTCGAGTCAGTTTTGTATTTGAAGTCTAACATGCAAATCTTCCATTATCTACCGTCTCCGTATTGTTACACTTCACAACCAAGTTTCAGGGTTTTTCAAATTTCAACTTTCGTTGAAACTAGCTATGCTTATATTTTCAAGAGAATCAAATAGCATTTGTTCGATGGGAAATTCTATGCTAATCTGTCGGTGTTTTGAGGAAAAAAAAAATAATAATAAAAATATCATCTATTTTCCAGTGCATGACAGTCCCCATTTGTACAGATGCGAAGGCACCATCAGATTTTGATGAATCATGACATTGTTTCATGTGAAAAATAAACTAGCACAATCTATATCATGTAATCTGACCAAATATGCATTGTATCACCATTTTCATATTGTCGAATGTTGTGAGTGGTTTTACAATTTCACCCATCAATTAATGTGAAACACAAAAGGGAAATCTTTACCTCTGATTTTGTAGTAAATGTAAATATTTCAGAGGATGTTTTCTTTTTTTAATTTTCCTACTTTATGTTGTAAGGACAGATGTGTGAGAATACAATTGTATTGGAAAAGTTTTATTTGTTACAAATAAAATGGTAAGAAGAAGCCAACGAGTCATCATTTATTTATTGACCAGCAAAAATAAATCAAGAAAACTCAAATATTTGTATTATATTTGATAAACAAATTAAGGCTTTTAGATGAGCAATATTATCTTTACTGAACAGTGAGGAAAAAAACTACTACAGGCCTTTTGATTGATAGCTTACACTCAGTATTGTTTACTTTTATTATTATTGTAACATTAAAAAATCCTTTTTGATTGATTTTAATAAAGTGAAAAAAAGTTTTAAATTAATAGTGATATTTCAAAATAAAGCAACTGTACTTAAATGCATACATCTTTTAAAATCATGTTAAAATGTATCCAACATGATGCACAAGATTCATTGTATTGGATTCCATTACCTTTTGCTCCGCTATTAAAAAAAGTTTTTGAGTTTTTGAGAAATTTAAATATCATCTTGCTATAGCTTAACTGACATTTCTGTAAGTAGTCTCATAAAATGTGATATGACTCCATTCAGAATTTCATCTTATTTTTGGCCATCGGCCAATAAGCTTTTCCGAAAAACCAGATCTCCCCCTAGCGGCCAGTTTAACAAAGAGCCTTGACAATATAAACCATTGCCATTAAAACGGTTTTAACAACGGATCAACACATTTTAGTTTTAATAAAATTGCATTATATTTTGTGTAACGTTTATTTCATGTAAAAAATATATATATTGTGCACATCTCATTTGCTATTAAACTGTATTAGATACTTTTCAGCAATACATAGTCATTTGTTCCTCGTTATATATTTAGTTATGTAAGATAAATGGGATATATTCTACTTTAACAATGTCTAGAGTGCTGGTAATATTTTATATTAATAAAATAATAAGTCACTTTCGTAGAGCCTTACAGAAACACGACAAAACCACTTTAGAATTCTTGTGCCACTTTCTGCTAGAATTGCACCCAAACCAATCTCGATTGAATGGTTTTACCAATCAAAACCATTTACTACTCTTGTGTGTGAAGGGTCCAAAGTGAGAGCAGTCAAAGCAATGTGCTGCTTGTCTCAAACAAACACCAAATTGCAGCCAATTCTGAAATAAATCACTCCTTTGACAAGGGGTATTTATTTCAATACAGTCATTGTTTCACGTTTCAACTCATTTTAACACACAGACATGCTCAGTTTCAGAATAATATTCATGTTTACTACGACACTACTGCAGATGTCGGGTAAAAAGGCCATTACTCAATCACAAGAAGTTCGGGCACCAAGATAAACAAAAGAAAGAGAGAGAAAAAAAAAAAAAGGTAAAAACACTCACATCGCATTCCCGACTGCTTTAATAAATCAGAGCCAAGTGTGCCTCTTCCACTTAGTCTCATTCAAGCAGGAATCAGCTGTATAAAACAGTCAAGCACATTCTGCATTGGATAAATCAGTCAACAAGTAAACATTAGATGAGTGGGACGTTCACACATTCACTACCATCTGTCATCATACAAGCACTGATATTCAAGGAGAAAGCATTCCAAAGTTCTCCCAAAGATGACGGGATTTTTATCTAATCGTAACATTCAAGTTCATATCCTGTTTTTTTTTTTCTTTTTGGTTTTCTTACATGTAAAACCTGTTTGTCTTTTGATTGGCAAGTAGTTAAAAACTGTCCGCGGCAGCCATGCTGATCGGTAACATGTTTGTTTCAGTCTTGGCCCTTTAACAGTTCACAGAGTATGAAAAACTTCTGCTACAGGCATCTGGAAAAATAACAGATTTTATCTCCCAAAGCACAATGACGAGTAACATAAATCCACACAGAACTGAACGGGGAAATAAGATCAGTCTTTTGATACACGGTTTGATTTCTTTAGCTTATCCGTTTAAAATAGTATATCTGTTCATGTTTTCGTACCAACATTCAAATTTCAATACTGCTGGAGTTCTACAAAGGCATAAATAAAACAGAATATAATACAGGATGCTGTATAAAATTTGTATACTTTGTTTTGTTTTGTTTTTTTCAAGTTTTTTTTGTTTGTTTTTTTTGGAAATGATAATTACCAGAGAGGCAAATGACGTTCTTGAGAGCAGGAAAACACCAAGTATACCCCTGAGATTAAAATAAATTCCCTATATGCATGTGAGGCCAGTTGTTCTATTCATTGCCTGAAACTACACATTGCGCTACGGAAAACTTGAAGGCACAAAATCTGGGGCTTTCTGACCCCCAAGACTCCACACATATACACGCACACAAACACACAAAGTACAGCCGAAGACCCCTGTTCACTCGTAACAAATGACTCCATCACTTCACATCAGTACGGAACACTTAAGAGAATCACGGTAACAGAATCAGTGTCCGTGTGGGTCAGGATACTTCAACTCGGGGCCCGCAGTGGAAGGAGATTTTTGGAAAAAAACGAAACAAAACAAGTAGAAATAACAAAAGACCAGCTGAGTCAAAAGTCAAAGTTCATACTTTAGAGGGAGCAAGGCAGTGATTGAAGGTTAAGGGCCAAAATTCAGAGAGAATCTTCACAGTTGAGATGCTCTGCGAATGATAGACGGCCTGCTTTAAGGCTGGATAATCATGGATTACGGTTAGATGAGTCAAAACTGCAGGACCAAAAGAGTCACCTTATATATATATATATATATATATATATATACACATACATATATATATATAGATAGCATAGTTGTGTTCCTCCTCCTCTTTCTTATTGTCTTAACCCAACATATACATATACATATATTCTTTATATATATATATTTATATATAGATACACATAATTCTGAAGAAAGTTAGGAGTATTATATTAAAACAAGGCTTTTCAAAGGTTGTTATGCACAATATATAAATGTATGTTACAAGATATACAAGGGTTTAAGTCACGCCGATCATTACGGATACATCCAAGCATTCGACACCATACCTTTGGCTTGAAGATTAGGTTAACGATGAAGTACACAACCAAAAGAAACCTGTTCAGACACAAAGTTGCTATTTGAATGTGACGGAGGGAAAAAAAAAAAAAACAGAGAGAAAGAGTATTCAAGTTTTGTTTTTACACTTTTGATAAAAAGTGTGAATTTAACCCCCAAGTTGAGCGATATTGAATTTCAGCAACACTTTGAGCATTAAAAAAAAGCAGGTTTTACGATAAACTGGATTTTTCAAGTTTGTCATTCCACATGTGCAAGTCAGTATTCATATCAAAACAAAACCAAAAATAAAAATGCTACAACTCGTACATCAAGCCACAACCTCTGATCTCGTCTGGATCAGAGCCAAAAGGAAGGCTTGAAAAGTGGCAGGACAAAAGCATCCTCCGCTCCTTCTTCGGCGGTGGAGTCTACCTGTAGCCAAGAGAGGCAAAAAGACGACTTTTTTTCCTTCCCTGCCTTTTGCGCCCTCTGGTGCGAGTTCTGTTTTTCCTGATTCACTCGCTGTCGGTCTCCAGCTCGGTGTCGGACCACTCCACGGGCTGCAGCAGGCCGCTCTGCTGGGCGTACTCGATCACTGCTTTGTAGCAGAAGTAGTACTGGTCCCACGTTTGGATGCTGAAGGCACGCTGTGTCCGCATGCGACGCACCGTCTGCTTAATGTCCACTGTCCCGATGTCCTCCAGACGAGAGAGACAAATGTCTAAAGTACAAAACGTGCCTGGGAAGTGAAGGAAACTCGTAAGAATGTGGAAGTGCAGCTAAGAAATGACATCAAACATGAAGACAGAAAGTCACCTGTTCGGCCGATGCCTGCGCTGCAGTGCACCACCACTGGGGGGCCTCCTGGGAGCCCCGTCCAGTCAGGATACAGTGTTTGTAATGAGGACTCTTGTCTCTGTTTCACGTGCGCTCGGAAATCCAACATGGCCGACGCCGACTTCGGAACGCCAAAATCTGGCCAGCTCATGTAGAGATAATGAGACACTTCCCTACATTCCCCGGTCTGAAAGAGAAGCTTCAGGATCAACATTTGCCTTTGACTACACAATCAGTGTGTGATGCTGTTCAAATCCCACCCTACACCTATCCCCAGTAGTGTTTAACAAATACAAAACCGTGCCATTTCAACTTCCTTTTCAAAAGCTGAACCCACAGAGTCCAGATTTTCATACAGTTGTATCTCGGTCAAATATTGCCCTATCCATCCAAATCATACATCAATGGAAAGCTTATTTATTCAGCTTTCAGACCATGTATCTCAATTTATTTATTTTTTCCAAGAAATTGTGTGGAAATTAGACTTTATTAATCAAGACTCAAAATTTGTGTGAAAAGGAATAAAAGGTGTCAGTTTCACTGCCTCTAGTGTTCATTTCTTTTGGAAACTGCAGTGATATTTACTTTGTGCACCCAAGTATGTTTATGCCATAAAAACCAAGTAGGATAGATATCAGTGAGTGAGATGCTGACCTGAGTGTTGAAGAGCTCCAGATGTGATAGCTTAAAGTCCTGAAACATCTCAATATGGACATTTCTCACCAAAAAGTACCCATAATCCTCAGTGCGGCCAGCCTCTAATGGCCAGTACTGACCGCATTTCACTCTGCCTCTCTCAACAACTCTGAGAAAAAAAAAACAGAAAAATCTATAAATTCAATAAATTGATAGCTGCATAAAAGTCAACTAAATTATTATGCATACACATTAAATCAAAAGCACAGGGCTGCACTGACAAACATCGAGTCGCCACAAGTGCAATTACATGTTCATTATGATGCAATTTGTAATTGGACATAATATAATATAACATGATACACCTTTAGATATCTTTTTTTTAGATCCTTTAGAATGTGTTCAATTACAAAAACAGCAAGGCTTTTTAAACTGAAGATGAATCTTACAGATACCATTCAAATGTTTAGGGTCCATACGATTTTTGCTTTTTAATCGTCTCTTTGAGATCATCAAGGCTACAATCATTTGATCAAAAATACAGTAAACATAAAATACACTTTAAAAGAATGTTAAAAAATATAAAAATACAAGACAAAAACTATTCAAGGTGATGAAAAAGTGATTTCCTGCTGCCATTACTCAGTCTTCAGATGTCACATGATCCTTCAGAAACTATTCTAATATGCTGACTTGGCGTTATCAATGTTGTATTCACAAATTTTGCATTAACAGCTGTGTTATCAATGATGAGTTAAGCTGTTTAATATTTTTGAGGAATCCTGGATACTGGTACCTACTGACACCTTGATATGTTTACTTTGATAAACTGAAAGAAAATCATTTGCTTATATTAGAAATCTTTTGAAGCATAGTAAAACATAAAACTGTCACTTTTGCCGAGTAAAAGCATCAAGTCATTAAAAAAATTGTATAGACTCCAAACTTTAGAATGGTGTTGTCATTAGTTGCAGCCCTGTATTATCCTGTCCAAAGCACTTAAAGCATTCCTTAAAAGAAAGGCAACTCAATTTTTCATAAGAAAACTAACCTTGTAGTCATAACAATTATTAAAACCATTTGCTCCCACACCATTCGCCAAAAGTCTCCAAATGTTTTTGGCAAAGGCCCTGAAACAACCCAGACATTAAGATATACACACATGCACCAAGAACTGTACCATGCATGTATGTGTACTTCACAACACAATGTTTAGCTCAAAAAACAAAGAGTTTCACCCTGAGTAGCGATGTAAGCATTGGTCCTCTTGTAACCATCCATGAAACTTGCATTTATGTAGTCAGATGTCTGAAAGCAAACAATTAAATTGATGAAGAAACCTGTCATTAGGGCATTTCGCACTGCTTTAGTTCCAAGACTAAATGTACATTAATAAAGTGACGTAAACCAGTCGACAACAATGGACGAAGTCTTCAGGAAAACGCTGTTTATAAAAGAAGTAAGTTCATACAATGTCTACAGTATATCAGGGATCTAGACTAAGACTTTTAGCACTGGTTTTTTTCTTAGGTGCACCAGCACAAAAGTTAGGTGCACCCAAATTTTTAACCGCGTCACATTTAACACCGCAGTTTTATAAGTTCACTTTTTTTATTTTTATTTTTAAAATCGCTGTCCATATAGGCAATATTGACTTGTAAATGATTAACTAACAATATGGTCAATATAAAGTTCTTTATTTGA
>JAUMHI010000001.1:0-17956 GCA_032359435.1 Enteromius unitaeniatus | reverse complement strand
TCCACTGGATCATCCAGATGGTCCCTGACAAACTTCAGACGGGCCTGAACATGGGCGGACTTAAGCAGGGGAACCTTTCGTGTGATGCAAGATTTTAAACCATGACGTCTTAGTGTATTACTGATAGTAGCTATGGAAATGATGGTCCCAGCTCTCTTCACGGCACTGACCAGCTCCTCCCGTGTAGTTCTGGGCTGATTCTTCACCATTCCTAACATCATTGATACCCCACGAGGAGAGATCTTCCTTGGTGCCCCAGTCCTAGGGACATTGACAGTCATCATTAGCCTCTTCTATTTTCTGATAATTGCTCCAACAGTTGTTCTTTTTTCACCAAGCTGCCCCGTAGCTCTTTCCAGCTTTGTGAAGGTCTACAATTTTGTCTTTGGTTTTGCCCATGTTGCTACTTGTGCTGCGTCCGAAATCGCTTACTTCCTTATTATATAACGCGAAAAACAGTATGTGAGGCGAGTAGTATGTCCGAATTCATAGCATAGCGAGAAACTGCTTCCGCCCGAATTCTATAGTAGGCATACCATGGACAATTTTCTATCCAGGAGAGGAGGCGTCATAATTAAAAAATGGCGGCAAGTGGAGACGCGGCTCATTATAAGTGTAAATACCTCAGGAAAAAAACTTTGTTTATTGTGATTAAATTACACTTGTTAAAAACAATCTAAATAAACAGATGACTTATTGAAAGTTTAAATTGTCATGCTGTTGTGATGACGCATGACGCATGACAACATCAATATGGCGGATGTAGTACGTCTGAATTCCATTCATACTACCCACATTCATACTATATAGAATGTACTTTTTAACGGTTCGGGAGTACGTTCAATTTTAAACGTAGTACCTACTTAAGCAGTATGCGATTTCGGACGTAGCATTAGACTTTGGCTGATTGTGGGGTGCACAGGTGTCTTTATGACAGCTAACGACCTCAAACAGGTGCTACTAATTTAGAATCATGATCAGAGTGTAGCTGGACTATTTTTATTTTAAGCAAAATAACAGGTCTTTGAGGGTCAGAGATCTGGCTGATTATACAACGTGATTTCTGGATTTTTCTTTTAAGATTCTCTCTCACAGTGGAAATGCACCTATGCTGAAAATTGTAGACTCCTCCATGATTTCTAAGTAAGAGAACCTGCAAAATCACAGGATGATCAAATACTTATTGACCTCACTGTTTTGGGCGCCTCTGCTTTATAGTGTGTGGCTGACTGTTCTTGAAGGGGTGGTTTATATTGTTTACTTGACCTCTCTTTTTGCATTTGTGCTCCAGGTTCCAGAGATCATCAGCACTCTCAGGCAGGCTGGCAAAAGTTCTGCCCGTCAAGAAGACACTCTCTCATCTCTGCCTAGCCACGGTCAGGCAGATGCCTCCTGCTCCACAGCAACGACGGCTGATGCAGCAACTGCCTTTGCGAAGAAGTTTGAGGTGTTGTTCTGTGGGCGAGTGGTGGTGGCCCATAAGAAAGCACCACCTGCACTAATAGATGAGTGTATTGAGAAGTTTGGACGTGTCAGCGTCACAGGATCACTTGCAGCGGGGTTCAGGAGGGCTTTCTCACTCAATCAGGTTCTACTCATTCATGTTTCTAGGTTCTGTACCTAATACTAGATGAGGTTAATACTAGAGGTTAAGATGCTGGATATACACTAGATATAACTTTGTACATTTTTTTTCTGACTTGTCATTGATGTACAAAATATTCTGTATCATGAGTAGGGATGGGTATCGTTAAGGTGTTATCGAGAAGAAGTACCGACTCTTATCGGTACTTTTTGTAGTTTTTAATATATAAAAAAAATTATAATAATACATTTTATTTTTCTTCAAAAATAGATTTAATTTTACCCCATTTCTAAATGATACGTAAACGACTCATCAGTTGAGTATTTTTAGTGTTGGGTAACAGTTAATCGCAATTAATTGCATCCAAAATCAAAGTTTTTGTGTACATAACATATGCGTGTGTACTGTGTATATTTATTATGCATGTGTAAGTACACACACATGCATGTATTTATTTAAGAAAAATGTTATTTCTATATTAAATATATTTCTATATTAAATAAATAATATGGATGTAATTATACATGTAAATACATATTGAAAATATATATACTGAATGTGTTTGTACATACACACACGCATATTATATAAACAAAAACTTTTAATTTGGTTTGATTGATCAGGATTAATCATTGCCCAGCACTAAATATTATATTGTATTGTATTATAATATATAATTATAATAATAATAATATTTTTTTTGTATTAAATAATGTATTTGAACTGAATTTATAATTTTTTTTCAGATGGTGAATGGAACAAACGATGGCGCAGATGGAGGAGGAAAGCGAGCTCTATTTTTTAAAAGAGATCAGAGTTTTCCGTTTCTGCAGGCATTGGATGAGAACGGCCTCTCACCAGAGCTCCAGCGACGGGCAGCAGACGGACCCACCGGGGTCCAACCCACTAGCTTACAGGAGAACAGAACCATGCTATTCACGGTGAGTGACGCACACTCTTTCACCTTTGTTAAGCCCAGGTCATTTTGTTTATGTAGATCACATCTAAATCTGCTTCACTTTCACCTTTTCCTAACTACGTATATTGGCAAATTACCCACATACTCCTTAAAATGGATTTTAGTTGAAACGCCATAGATAGTACACTCCTTAAAATGGATTTTAGTTGAAATGCCATAGATAGTAATACAAAAAATTATATATATATATTTATATATATATTTTTTTTTAAAGAAAGTCAAATTTTATTGACCTCAAACTTTTGAATGGTAGTGTAGATACAAAGTGGATATACTGTATACTGTAGATGATCAGTATTTTAAAAAGACACTGCAACAATACAGTGGATAAAATGTCCATGATTTTTTAATTAACCATGTAGGTTAATTAATTAATGATTTGTTTGGATTTTTGCACATTAACATGTGAGGGTCTGGACACTTTCATACAGTCTTAGTCTAATCTAGAAGTACAGACTGTGGACTGTGCTGTGTCATTTATTATTCAAAGATGCACACACAGATGGCTACACATATTGTTGGCAAATCTGATTAGCACTTCCTTTTTCTCTGACTGACAGGAAGCTCTTCAGCAGGAAATGACCTAGCAATAATGATGAGCATCACAGTTAACAATTTAAAAATAAATGTTAAGTTGAATGCAGCAGCCTCAGTTTTATGAACCTGCATTGCAGTCACTCTGTTCCAGTTTTATTTGCTTGGTCTTTTTCAAATGTGAGTGAGTGTTTGCTATTGTGTAATCTTTTTTTTTTTTTTTTTAGAAACTGTGTGTAATCATCCAATGGCCAAAACATTATTACAATGTGTGCATGTTTTGTTACTGTTCTCTAAAGATGTGAACAGTCTGTAATCTTACACAAAGGATACTATAGCTTGTTGCCCATAAATCAGACCATTGTTTTCCTGCTTTTTTTTCAGTGGCTGTGCTGCAAAATAAATTTAATTTAAGCTGAGTTGTGTCACACCACAGATGTGCTCTTTCCAACCTTCATTTAATTGCAATCTCTTTCTTATTGTAAAATGAAACTGGAGATCTGAAGTATTAATAGTAGGCCTATGGTAATATTGCTGAAGTCTGTATCTTGTTGTTAGAACAATTGTTTTGTGGAGTGTGCAGTGCAACTGTGCAGTGTCTTGTTTGAAATTGTACTATAGAGGAACACTGTGTAAAAATTAAATTTGACCCAGCTCCAGAGATTTAGTCTCATGAAGCAAATATGTGCATGGTCAACTAGCGCGGAAAGAGGCCAAACTGAGCGCCTCGCAGTGCAAGCAGTCAGCACCTCTGCGTGAGGCTTGCCCAGGCAGGAGATGCAAACTTCGTGCAGAGCTACGGCGACCGGGCATCCTCCACTCAGTAGAAATTAGCTTCTTTTAGAATGATGAAATTGATGAAAAACGCCGGATGGCGGCAGGGGAAATATCCAGCTGCAAGGCGTTGTGTAGACGGCGAAAGCTTCCAGTCAGGACCAGC
Organism: Enteromius unitaeniatus; assembly: GCA_032359435.1. Lineage (NCBI taxonomy): Eukaryota > Metazoa > Chordata > Actinopteri > Cypriniformes > Cyprinidae > Enteromius > Enteromius unitaeniatus. The sequence goes on along the minus strand of JAUMHI010000001.1, from coordinate 13,918 downwards.
AAGGTGCTTCGTCACTGAATGAGAAGAAACCTGAATCCCTTGGCGAAGTGGCCACTTATATACCACGGCCCCGGGATGGGAGCCTTAGCCTTAGGTTCACGCAGCACTGCTGCCTCCCTATTGGTTCGTTTTTATAGCACTGCACGAACCTATGGGAGTTTTTCTTATTAGACGTAGTACGAGTGAAGTGTCGACAAGGAACCAAGACATACACAAACATACTAACTTGAATTTTAGACATACTTACACTGTAATTATATAATAATTGCATAATTACACTCAGAGCTTTTAATAATGACTTTAATGCATGTGCAAGGAGAACTTCATCCTTATTATATACTTTTCATCCTTATTACCTATATGCCCAAATTTATGTATGAATTTATGTTTGTCTGTTGCAGATTGGCCGCTCTCAGATATTTCTTGTGAGCCCTGACACTAAGAAAGTGGCCATCGAGAAGAGCTTCAGAGAGATTTCCTTCTGTTCTCAGGTCTGTTTAACAATCAGGCATGACTGAGCAAGATTGTAATTAAAGCAGCTGAATGAAAAGAAAAGAAATCAGCCCTTTGTCTTTGTGCTTGTCCAGACCTGTTTTATAAATGTTTTTATTCACTATTTTATTGAACCGTATTTGCCAAATCAGGTATTGCAGCCTCTTAATTAGTGGATATTCACAATATCACAATATTTCTTAGTTATTTCTTTTAAATGCTTTTGAATAAATAAATGCTTTATACTTTTATTAAGCAAGGATGCATTGATTTGACAAGTGATCGTAAACTGTTCTATCAGCACAAGAAAATAATTTCACAAACATTAAAAACTCTTGCTAACCATTATTTCTGAATCGTTATTAAGTTGTTGTCTAGGTGGCCCCTTTAAGTTTTTTTCCCTTACGAATAATTTTTTTTTTCTTAGGGTATTCGTCATGTGGACCACTTTGGCTTCATATGTAGGGAGTCGGTGGAATGTGGAGGCTGCCAGTTTGTTTGCTATGTTTTCCAGTGTGCTAACGAAGCTCTGGTAAGAACCGTGGATAAATAGATGGGGAGGGACGAATACATTGTTTCAGTCTGAAGAACGTTACTTTAGAGGAGACAGAAAGTTCTTGTTCAGTCAGTTACAGTTTGAGCATGCCAAAAACAATGCAATTTTTTTCAATAAAAATATTTTGTTGCATGGTACAAATACTTTATCGTTAAATTTTATTTCACTGGATTTATAGCTAAAAATAGTCTACTTCTACACGATGCAGTTATTGTTCTCTAAACTCTTTCCAAGTTAAGCTTACAGCTGTTCTGTGTGAATATCACTATCATGTTTAGGTGGATGAGATCATGCTGACTTTGAAACAGGCGTTCTCTGTGGCCGCCCTCCAGCAGAACAGTAGGGCCCAGAGTCAGCAGTGTGAATGTTGTCCCCTACAGCAGCTGCACAAACTGTGTGACAGAATAGAGGGTGAGACATATCACTCATAGCTATCATGTTTTATCCCTGGATCAGCCAATTCCTCTTTCTTATTGGATTCCTATATTTTTGCACCTGTCAGACGTTTACTTTAAAACAATGTTCCCACTCCTTTTTCTATACAAAAACAAATACACTAGTCTCAAGTCTCTTGTGCTCACAGAGGCTGCAAAATACAATAAAAGCAGTAATAGTATAAAGCAGTTTTATTAGTAATTATTATTTTACTTTATTTTAAAATGCTATTTATTCCTGTGGTTCTTTTTTTGGTTTATTTATGCAAAGCTGCATTTTTAGCAGCCGTTACTAAACTCTTCAGTGTCTCATGATCCTTCAGAAATCATTCTAAAATGCTGATTTGATACTCAAGAAACATTTCTTATTATTACTGTTTAAAGCCAATGTGCTACATAATATTTTTGCAGGAATCTTTGATGAACAGAAGGAACTGCTTTTTTCTTTTTTTTGTCACAATGTAAAAGTCTTAACTGTTTAATGCATCAATTTAATGCATCTTTTATGAACTGTAGTGTATCATTATCATTAAATAATCACATGGTCTAATTTTTTGCCCTTTTTGATGCATGGCATTCCCTTGGTCACTGATTTTTATCTTATGCAGCGTTTCATGAAAATGAAAATCATACCAACTTTAAATGCAATAATATAGGACACATTGAATTTGGGTAAAGTACAACAGAGTTGCAATTTATGCGAACAATCTTCTAAGCACATTACAATTTAACCATAAAAATGGCAGAATTGAACAAATGTTTATTTAGAACATGAATTAGTTCTGAAAGATGTGTTTATTTCAGAATTCTAGGGGCTGCAGCAGTGCATACTTGTGCTTTAGTTTCTTGGTGCATGGCATGACTCTGTGTTTATGTGCAGGTCTTCATCCATCCAAAGCTAAGCTGGAACTACAGAAGCATTTGGCAGGTCTGGATAATCAGGAGCAGGCAGCTGTGTTTGAGAGCACCATGGTGAGTTCAGTTATTTCATACTTAAAACCGCTAAAACACGCTACACAAATACGCTTTAGCTCCCCTGTTCTTAGGATTAGCAGTGTGTGTCAAATCCCTTAAGTGTGGCATTCAAGGAATGTGTGTTCTGTTCAAAGGGTGTGACTGGTGCAAATGAAACCAGTTAGTCCACTCGTCTAGCATCCTGAAACCACACTCAAACTTGAACCATTAAACATCCTGATGAGGAATGCACTGACATCCTCTGAGCATCATGTGTTAAAAGTTTAGATTTCATTTCAGCTTTAAATGTGCTACAAACAGTATTCATTTAAATATATCTCTTGATTTAAATTGACCACTTCTTTTGCAAACTTTTATATAAGTAGAAGTTTTGATCCTCAGACTTAAAATTTCTAAAAATGTTAAAATTGTTGTAAAATCATTGTAATAAGTTTGTAAAAATGCTGAGTAAATTCCTTCTGCTCTCTGCTGGTTGCATTTCTCGAGGACTGCTTGTGTTCTGTAAGATTGATGATGCCACCTTGTGGAAATTTGCAGAAATTACAACTTCTTTGTGTTGTTTTGCGTGTTTGAATAGAAAGCCAGGCCTAAGTCAGATCAGGAAGAAAATGAGTTGATTGTGTCATGTTTGAGACGACTGTACGAGGAGAGACAAAAGACACACACTCACACACACAACGGACAAACAAAAAAGGTAGACCACCATTTAATGTCATCACGATCCCTATGGACTCCCATTTTGTCAGTCTGTGAAAAATGAGTATTTCACCTCACTAAAAGTACAACTGAGATCTCGGGGCATTGGATATAGATCTCTGTCAGTATACATTTCTGTTTGTGTGTGTGTGTGTGCTAGACTTCTCAGGAGGTGGCTGTGAATGCTGAAGGCACCGTCAGTTCCAGTCGAGTGCGTCTGGAGGAGCTCAAGACTAGAGCAAAAAGATCCCTCACTGAATCACTGGAGGGGATCTGGAAGGTATGTAAACATTTGACACATTTTGAACATGAGTAGAGTACCGGACTAGCAAGATAAAAGGTAATTTATGGAAAAATGTGTGTCTTTGTATAATAGGGCAGCAGTAAGTCCAAATCGCAGAGGGAGAACAGTGAAGGAGAGAGCAACTCCTCCAGCTCCACTACACTGAACAGCACAAATCAGGTCTGCAGAACTCTTACATCATCACACCGGCTATTCACAAAAAAATTTGCAATGATTTTGATGAGGATGTAAAATTAAGGAGTAAAGGAAAGGAGATGCCTGTACCAACACTCAAACTTTTCAAGTCAGACTCTCTAATTATTAAACCATGACTGTCCATTTAAATAAAATATAAAATAAGTTTTATCAGGTTTAAGTGGAACTTAGAAACGAGTACCACAACGTTGCATTTTAAAATCTGCAAACAAATAGGGATGCACCGAATGTTCAGCAACCGAAAAGACAAAATAAATGATACAGAATAATGACGTTATGTGATTTAAATAATGCAGCAAGCATGTCGGCAATGTAAAGGCATTTAAAGTGTCCAAGAAAGACTACAATCATTGCAAGCACTGAGAGCGAGACCTCTTAGTGATGAAAAATAGTCCACTTTACAGTACACTTATAATAGTACACTTTTTTTATTACTTTAACGTTAAGCTGTTTGTTTAAGAACTTTTTATTTCTGTCATATAAGGTGTGCCGTTCACACTAGCAAGCACTTACACGAACCGTACTTTTAAAATAGCTTCTTGACGAGCTTCTGTTTTAGCAGGGTCATTGACCTGTTCTATTTTCATTTTTAAGGAAACATCATTGGAGGAGCCCCTCTGCTCATTCCTTCCCTCCAGTCCACTCCGCTCCCACAATTCCACAGGGGATCTGAAGCGTCTAGAAGGCTCAGCGGGAGGTCAGGAGGGTCCTGAGAGCCCGCCTCAGGGCTTCAGGAGACGGGCAAGCACAATTAGTCACTCTCCCATGCTGTCGTCTTCTGAACCCAGTCTTCCCCCTCTACAACCTACTGCCGCCACCAAGCCTAAACTGGTCCGACACTACTCTGTCAGCACAGATTCCCCACATCAGAGCAAGTGAGACTTGTGTGTGTTTGTGTGTGTGTGTGCTAGCTGCTTCTTTTGATCATTGTACATAGTATGTGTCTTAGGAAACAAAATGTGGACAAAATCCAAACCACCAGCTGCAAATTCAAATCTCATATGTGTTTTGTTTTTTTTTATTTTTGGTTGTGCACCCAATTGACTTAATTCAAATAGAATCAATTTTGAATATTTGCATTTTCAAACATGTCAGTTAGGAACACTTGTCAGTTAATCAGTTTGGGAGGTGCTTCTAGACTAGAGTTTCTCTTTCCTGTTCTCACATCAAATTCTTTAGTCTGCAGTGTGAATTCACTTTTCTTCTTTCTGTGCATCTCTGCTTTCGCCTCTGCGCCTGCCTTTATTTTTTTTCCCCATCCTTTCTGTATTTTCATCAGTCCTTCTTCCCCTCCGGGCTCTTCCTCTCCTGTGTGTCAGCAGCCATTGAGGCCTCGTTCATTTGCTTTTGATCATTCCACCCGGCCCCTCAAGCGGAGGTGAGGTGTGTGTATGTGTCTTTCTCTGCACTACTGTCATTCACAAACAGGTCAAAGTACTTTCTCCTCATAACATTTAGTCTTATTTTCTCTGAAGTGCCTGTGATTTTTGTCTAGAAGTTTGTGAGAACATATTGAGGTGATTTCACTAAAAACAAATTGAACTGTTAGAGGCTAGTTCTAGGTCGTTGAGGACGCAGGGGATGTGAGAATGGAAATCATGCCTTTCAGTTAAAATCTTCTCAGTTTGCTGTTGGCATTAATTGCATCAAACCTTTCTGGCGCATTCTGAGATGAGGTTCATTTGAATAGATCTGTGGTTGATCAAAGGAAACCCCACAATTTAAAGGACAGAGTCGACCTAACATCAAATTGCCTGTTATTTATTTTACTACATATTCAGTGATTGATCAGTTTATTTTTGGGATCTTTTGCCACAAGATTTAGATTGCACACAGTAGCAGCTCCTGACTGTAAATTTATTTAGGGCAGATTCTGGGTCTTCATATTCTGCTTCCTGAACAAACAGAGACACGTTTTTGGTGGAGGTCTAATGTGCTTGTTATATTCAGTCTGAGGGTGGCACGCTAATGTTGACTGACAGGACACTCAACACATGCATAGTATGCTATTTTACAATTGCTTCATACCAAAGGTTGTGAAGAAAAGAACTTCATGTCTATTATCAAATCAAACTCTCAACATCATGACACATGCCTGCTGAAGCAATGCATTAAAGTGTGTGATATACCCCGCTCACTTAAAATAGTCTAGAAAATCTGAAAAATATATATTATTGATTCAATTAATATAGAGGTCTGGTTTTGTGTGGATTATACTGGGAAAATTATTTTATGCATACCCACATCATTTAATAATGTATATAATTTGGTTGTGTAACTGCTACTTTTCACCATCAAATCAGTTTTTGTTGCATAAAATGAAGTTGCAGTACTGGGGATGTCATTTTTCTTTTAGAACAGTGTACTGTTTGATTATTTTTCTCTCTCTCTCTCTCTCTCTCTCTCTCTCTATATATATATATATATACCAAAGAGTACCAAAGAGACTCGTTTTATATATATATATATATATATATATAAAACGAGTCTCTTTGGTACTGCCGCACGAGCACAAGCTCTTGTTTTCTGAGCGCGCGCACCCCTCTCTCTGCGTCTGTTCTGTTCAGTGAACGGCTGAGAGGAGCAGGGCTTTCAGTTAAAATAGATATTATGTTGCTTCTAACTCTATTTTACATGCAAATATAGCCAAAATCACAGCATAGCCATTGTCTATATCTTATGTGTACTTGGTTTCATTATTATGAATTATAAATATAATTATAAACAAGGATTTTAATGTAGATTAACATCTTGTAAGGAAGAACTAGTTCAGTAGGTCTTATAATGGGGTGCATTTCAGTCACTATTTCATATTCATTCAGTTTTTCTGACAGAAACCATTAAAAACATCAGTGAAAACTGTTATTGAGAATTAGGGTGCATTGAATAACATTATGTGACACAGAGAAGCAAGATAACATGACGCACTGACATAATGAACATGCAAATTGACACATGACATCATCTAGTAATCTAAAGCGGTTTTTAAATCAGATGTGTGGAAGGTTTAATAATTTTTTGTTCCTGTTTCAAAGTTTACAGATAGATGGGTAATGTGTGCCATTGATATGTTCAGTGTTCATGTAAACTTTAATAAACACTTCTGGCACTTTTTTTGAGTCTCTTAATCAGTTTTGTTTTTTATGTAAATGATTCGATAAATACCGTACCGTGCCATTCATACCGCGGTATTACCGTACCGTAATTTTGATACCGTTACATCCCTAATATATTGTATTCGCTTTTACTTTTATTTTTATATTTTCAGTTTTAATTTTACTTTATGTTTGAGTAATTTTGCTAAATGTTTTTGTAATTTGAATTTATTTAAACTATTTATCTTTATTGTATTTTATTTTTTATTAATTTTTTTTACTGATTTCTGTCAGTTTCAGAGCAAATTTGTAGTTTTCATTTACATTTAAGCTTTTAATCTAATACCTAAATTTCAATTCTTTGATTTAGTGAACAAAAACACAGGTATTTGCCCCAAGATACCACTGTTTGGTGACTTCACCCCAATGCGTTTCTGTATTTTGCTTCAACAAGAACAGGATAGATTTCCCCTTAGTGCTGTTTCGTTCCAGTGAGGCTGTACATTACAGTGACTCTCTGTTTCACTCCTTTTCTCCTTCTCTCTTTTTCTTGTGCTCTATCTCTCAGTCCATCAGGGCTGAGTGGCTTTAGAGCAAGATTACACTCTTCCTCCTCTGTTCCAAATTTCCTCAAATTTCTGGCCCCTGTAGCGGAGAGTGATGATACCAGTGACTCTTTAAAGAAGAGGTACTCTGTTTCTTTTTGTGTTCTGCCATTTTTCTGTCTTCCATCATTCTCTGTTCTCTTTCTGCACCTGCCGCAGAGTCTCTAGTGGGTTAGAACTTAATAGACAAAGATTCCTCTAAGTATGTCTTTTCTTTGCCACTTCTTTCTGGCTACTGTGTATAGGTTTCTATGTAAATACTGTCACTTCTGAATGGTCTGAGGCTGAACTTTTACACATTTAATGAAAGTACTTGATGACTATGCTATGTTTGAAGAGCATTCACTCAGTACCATTACCTCATTTTTTGATAAAGATGGTTTTTTAGAGGCTTTTGCATCTGAACTCTTCAAATGTCCTTGAAATAAATGAGGATGTGCACCGAAAATTGAGTCCTTTTTTTACTAAGTAGTTTTTATTTTCTTTTTTTTTTTCAGAAGACGAGCACAGACATTGTTAATTTGAAAACAATAAAAATGGATAGCCTGGTGTTTGTGAATAAAATGCAATATCATATTTATAAAATAAAGTAAATGCATCACAGCGTTATAATTTACTCTATATACTAACACATTTTTGGATTTCCTGAACATTACATTTAACCGTGATGAAATATTAGTGTTTTTAAAGATAAAGTGCTGGATAATAGCAAGGGTAAAACCCCCCAAAAAAGTACAAATACAAAAATAGTAAATCAGACACTATAAGAGCACTATATATTATATATGCTTATATTGTCCGTACCTACATAATTTAATAAAGTGTAATTATTCTGACATGTAACACAATTAAGTTTATTATGCTATCTATTCTGACAGAAGTCTGGGTCTGCTGTTTGCCTGTATCTGTATATATTTGTGAATGAAAGCCTTTGTTAATGTACTTCTGTGTGTGTGTTTAGTGACGTGGCAGCCCTGTCTAGTCCTGGAGCAGTGTGTGTTGTCGGGGATGACAGTCCATTACGTAGCCGGAGACACTCTTGGAGACAACAGATCTTCTTAAGAGTTGCCACACCACAGAAGGGCTCAGACTCCAAAGGTAACACTGTAGTTGAATATGAAATTAAGGGTACATCAATGCAAAGCAGTACAGTGCAGCCATTACACGCTGCTGTAACTGTTAATGTCCTCAAGGTGGTGCTCTTGCTCTCAAACTCATGGTAAAGACTTAATTTACATGAGTTTGACAACTGATAGCCGACTTGAACTTGATGTTTTTTTGGCAGAGAAACAGAATTACAGTGATTATCAGTTTCCTCATTTCCCCCTTCACACCCAGACATGACTGTGTCAGTGCTTGCTTTTCTTCTTTTCTTGACCTGTTTTATGTCTTTCTTTCTTAAGCTGCCAAAACAGCAAATCAGGTCTGTTATTTTGAAGTTGGTAGCTCAATTAGACTTGGCAGCACCTCGGAGTAAATGTTGATCTGAATGTCAAAACACCCCTCAGGTGTGTGTGTGTGTGTGTGTGTGTGTGTGTGTGTGTGAATGAATGAGAGACATGGTGATGAATTATCCACACTTTTGTTTAACTTAATAGGTACAAAATATGAAATGCCTGCAAAGTATGGTGCTGGAGCCCAGGTTTAACAGTTGTTACAAAATAATTCAAGTAAAAAAAAAAAAAAGTTATTCAAAGTGACTAGTGCAAGAAATTATGACAAAGTTTTTCTTTAAAGCTAAAACAGTCTTCCGTAGTTATGTTTGACTGTGTTTGTTTACTCAATTAAAAGGTGTCCAGTATCTGGTTCAGGAGAACCTTTTTTTGTTTACGGAAAAATGTATGTTGATTTCTTTGCAGTAATATGAGTACACTTCCTTTAAAGCAGAATGCGTGCCAAGAGCACTCTGTGTGTGTTTCTCCAGTATATTTGGGTGTGTCTTGACAAGTGTGTGTCTGCGCTGAATGAAGTAATGTTTGTGCTAATGAGGTAATGTATGCATTTGTGTGTGTTGGGTGTGGTGTTTTGCAGGAGGTCATGTTGACAGATATCTAGGAAAGAACCGGCCTTATTGACCCACTTACATATGTGTGTTTGCACACTTGCAAGGCGTTGGTCTGGGCAGAAACACCACTTATTTACAGAGGGAGTGGCCAGTGTGCACGCGCGTGTGTGTGTATATATGTGTGTGTGTATGTGTTTGCAGAGGGAGTGACCGGCGCCCAAGTGTCCGAGTGCGTCAGTGTCCACTGTAGCAATCTCCACACATACTCAAACACATGTGCTGCTCCACCCCACTGGAACTGGGTTTCTTATTCAATTTCTTATTCCTGACATAAGAAATTGCCGTTTAGAAAAGGGTTGTAGGGCCCTTCTGCTGAAAGCCTGAAATGATGTTATGCAGAAACATTGTCTGTCCAAGACTAAGTGTGTGTGTGTCTGTAAAGGGAAATTCAGTTCTTGAGAAGTTGTACTTGACTGTTATATTAGTGTGTATGCAGGAATATCATATATTGGTTGCCAAAATATTGATTTCCTATATAGTTTTTATTATTCTTTCATATTTATTAATTACAATTATTTTAATGTTTTCAGTAAAAAAAATAAAAAAAATAATTAAATACGTTTTAAATGTAATATATAGATGGATAAATGAATCTAGTGTTACTATTTATTTATTAATTAATTGATCAAGATATTAATGTTTCTGTGTAAATGATCTTTTCACAGTTTTTTATCTAGTTTTCACAGTGTTTATGTTGGCAAATGTAAGTAGTTCATGTTAATATTATGCTGTTGTCCAAAAAAACCCCAAAAACAATATTTGTTGTGTACAGCCACAAATATTTGGACATATGAAGTGTCTCATTAATAAAGTGAAACCGAAGTCTTTGTGACCACTGGAATGAGGAAAATGGAAAAAACACAACGCCATATATTTTCCAATTTAAACGGTTTGAAAATTCTATAACCGTTATTGTATGCCTAACAACTTTTTAAACTCACAGCAGTAATAAACATTTCTGCAACATTTATATGTATGTAAATACGCAGAGCTGTGCAAATGAGAACTGCTGTCTGAACATTAGCATTTTGATCCAATTTATGATGTTTTTGTCTTTTTTTAAACTGTGGGTAGGAAATGGACTGGACTGCAGTGGGTCTCGACATGTTCTGGTTTTGTGTGTTACAGGAGTGAGATGAAAGAAAGACGTACAGTGTGTGTGTGAAAGCTGTTTCATTTCAACACTCTGATTTGATTTTTCTTTTTCTTGTGATTATGCAGCACAGTATTTTAGGTGATCCCACCCTGTGTTTATACTTTATATAACAGCACATTTGATTTTTCTTAATGCACAATTTCTCATTTCGTAAACAAAAAGGGAATTTTGAGGTCTCGGATCCACCCTATAGTTTGGGTGGTGTTCACTTTATTTTTAACACCTCTGTCTGTACGCATGGACACTTGTATTTCAGTGTTATGCATGTTTTGCCTATCTGTGTGTTTTGTGGTTTGCTCTTTTGTTGAGTGTTAATTTTTGCAAACATGAGAGATAACACAAAGTGTTGGTTTAGAATACACGCCATTATGCAGTTCACCTGCATAAAGCTTTTTTATTTGCGTTTTTTTTTAGCTTTATTGTTTACTATGATGTTAACTGTATAGTGCATGTTTTCAGAGGTCACAGTCATATAAATAGAAACATTTATAAATAGTGATAAGTAATGGTGATGTTGGTAATTGATACACTGTGGGCGTTGTTTACTTACATCATTTACTTAACCATACTTCTCTCAGTTATGTCTTTCTAACCTGATCTCACAGCAGTTAGTACATATTTTACGAGGTGGCTAATTCGTACGAATTCATGCGATTTAATCTAAATCGTACGTATTTTACGAGATGCCAATTCATATGAATTTGTACAAATGACCTAAACATAACCCCGCCCCTAAACCTACCCATCACGTGGTTTTAGACAAACCTTTTTTGTTAGACAAACCGTGGTTTTACTAAAACCTCTCTGATTTTAGTAAAAAATTCTTAAAGGAATAGTTCACCCAAAAATGAAAATTCTGTGATCGTTTACTCACCTTCAAGTAGTCGCAAACCTGTTCAATTTTCTTTGTTCTGATAAATAAAAAGGAAGATATTTTGGAGGAAGTTTGTAGCCACCTTTTTGATCACCATTGACTTTCATATGGAAGAAAAAATATGGAAGTCAGTAGTGACCAAAACAGCCTGGTTACAAACTTTTTTTTCAAAATATCTTCTGTTGTGCTCGGCAGAACAATGAAATTCATACAGATTTGGAACTACTTGAGGATGAGCAAATGATCACAAAATTTTATTTTTGGGGTGAATTGTTCCTTTAATTTGAGTTTCGAAGATGAAGGTCTTACAGGTTTGAAACGACATGAGGATCAGTAATTGATTACAGAACTAACTTGACTTGATAGGACCATAACTAAAACAAATATGTTGTTAATTGTATGTGAATTCTAGAATGTCCTTTTACTGTTTTTTAAATTGTGAATTTAATTAATAGATTTATAGTTGTTACTGTTAAAACCTACAAATTTTATATTACATGGAATGTAATGTTAAACCATTTGCACTTTTTTTTTTACTTCACATGGAAAGTATAAAAATGATGTATTTCTGTAAAAAATAAAATAAAATGTGTATGGTGCACTGACTACATACCACAATTCCAAAGTACAAAACTTTAACATGCATTAACATGATGATATTGGTAGTTTATGCTTATGATGTTTACTGTAGATGATGTTAAGTGACATTGTAGGTCATTAATGTTGGCAAATGTTGGTAGTTCATGGTAATTTTATAGTATTGTGACGCAAACTGTCCTGCTTTCCAGAATCCACCTTAGAGGTTGGCAACAGAATGGCAGTGGGGGGCGGGGACAGCATCCTGGGGGCGGTACCAGAGGAGAGGAGAAAAAAGAGTGGGGCGGAGCTAAGAGCATTATGGAGAAAAGCCATTCATCAACAAATTCTCCTGCTGCGAATGGAGAGAGAGAATCAAAAACTACAAGGTGAAACACAAACACTCACACAATAAATATTATCACTGTGAACATTCCGCATACAAATGACATAAGGACATACCTTTTACAAATTCAATTAACACAAATAAAATCGTTAATGAAACTAGTTTTGGTTTTAGATTTGCTGTTAGATTTAGTTTATATCTAACTTTGCACCAACATTGGCCAAACATTATGTAAGCTTATTGAAGTTTGTTATTATTGTACTTGTACAAGATCTCACATTTTTTACGTAATTGCAACATTCAGATTACTAGGTATTACATAGTAATAAAGCTTAGTTTGTTCTTGCCCTTGAGATTTATTCGGTGAATGGCATTTAGCATTAAGCCTTTTTTTCTCCTGCGGTTCTTGGGAATTCAGATCTGTTTTTAGGTCATATGCTGCCGTCAGGCGGGAGATTGTTTGGCATACGTTCAACTGGCATACACAAAAGCACCTCCCATAAACAGTAGCGCACACACACATATTTCTGCACAACATGGCGCACCCATGCACTGCCTTACCTGGAAGTCCCTGCTGCAGGTTATGAGATGATCATGACAGGTGAACAGCTTTGCTCGCACAGATGCGGCCTGATTTGGGTGTGCTCGTGATTGGCAGTGTCACGTCCTGCCCTGCCATGCCTAGTCATGCTTCTCATGACCTGAAAAGAAAGAACAGAAGCTTGAGAAGAAAGCAGCCAGACCTATTGAATAGGGTGTGGGCATAAAGAAGTGGGTCAGGAGATGTGTACTGGGAAGCCTGTCTGCCCTACATCTAGCCTGTGTTTATATTACTACTTTCCCTCTTAATCACGTAACTTTTGATGTTTGACACTTTGGAGACTTTCCTGTTTTCATTATTTTTTCATGGGTTTTTTTTTGGACCCATGAGTGGGACGGGTATTCTCTTGTTCCTTAAATTTCCTACTTGCATCTCTTCTGTGTTTAAACAAGAATTCTCACTGGTGCAATAAAATACAATTGGTCTTGCTAATCTTAATACAGTCATAATTACTGTATAATGAAGACATCCTGCTGCATGCTGGGCATGTGCTGTCTGCCTGTCCTTTACTCTCCACTTGTTTAACTCTTCCATTTAAAAGAAAAAACATTAACATTGTTGGACCTAACACAGAAAAAAATAGGATTCAAAATAGAATTTCATAAGTACATAATTTTTTAAAACGTGCAACAACTTTTTTTTTTTTATAAAATACCATCAAATGACAATAAACCAAATTATGATACACACAACAATAGCAATACTCTTTCACACAGTCAACTTTTCCCAATTCAGTTTTTGTATCACAAGGTAAAAAAACTATTCAAATTAAAATTTCATTTGTCTAGAAGTCCTTACACAAGCCAACATGTTTAAAATTGGACTGGAAATTAGGTGCTGGGCGTCTGGCCAGAAGAGAACTGGACCCAAGTAAGCCTGGTTCTCCCAAAGTTTTTTTCCCCATTCTCTCATGGATGGGGTTTTGGTTCCTTGCCGCTGTCGCCTCTG